>PVKA01024488.1:0-34157 GCA_004027165.1 Ctenomys sociabilis | reverse complement strand
GTCAAGCATTGGCCGTGACTCATCCACATGGATGACACAGACAAAGGATCTACAGAATAATGTACAGGACTACAAGATAAACCCTGAGAGGACTTCAATGACCACATAGGAAATATAAAGTTCTTGTGTTGGTATATAAGTCTTGATCTACCTAGGTCTTAACCATCCAGCAGAAAAGTATAAAAATGAAGTATACATCATGAGCCCATAATATTAAGCTGAGCTGTAAATGGATATGGTTGACAATTTCTTTGAATAACTCACTATGGTTGTATAATGCTGGACTGTGTTGGATTGTGGTGTCGAGTTCAAGCACCTAAGTTAGTTGAATGTCAATGGAGTGCCCACTTTTGACAGGTGTAGACAAAGGAAGGGTTGTATAAAGAAAAAATCATGATGTGTGTGTATAGACAGTACAGTTGGGATAGATAACGCTGTGCTTCTACATAATTCTATGATAGGCAAGATCTGCACTAATGGTGGTTGGACAGGATATTATGTCGGCTTCTAGTGCTATGGTCATCTACTAGGTAAATAATTATTGAATGTTTGATATAATTCAGGAATAAAAAAATAAGATAAGTAAGCAACTTCACTCTTAATTCACTGATAAGAGATATCTGCTAAAATAATATCTGTAAATATCATGTATGCACCTTGTACAATACCAAAATGTTATGAAAACAGTTTGCAATGTATTAATTCATCGAATATGTATGGTTAAGCTGTCTTGAAACTGATTGACATTTGTATTTTAATAAAATAAAAATAAATGAAAAAAAAAATTTAAATAAAAAAGTATTCTAGAGGTGCATTTGGAGGACAGGTAACTAAGAGTGACAAAAAAACAAAACCTGTGACAACAAGAGTCTGGGAAGCACTGAAGCAGCATGTTACCCAAGACCCACATGACCCTGAAGCAGTCTCCTAACATGTGTAATGAAGCAAGTCTAAGTGATGAACTCAAGTTCCCTGAGCTGGTACACATTTTACTTCCAATTTTCTCAGTTTTTCTGCAGTTTCCTGCACAATGACAGGCAACTGAAAGTGAGTCCTCACCTACAACTGTGCCTCCTGCAGTTGTCTCACACCTGAGCTGGACAAAAGACAGCCCTCCAGCACACATGGCCCAGAGGATAGCCCAATGCATTACTGCCATCCCCAAATAAAACTACATTCTGCTCAAATGCTAATCCCCAGCACAAGTCAAAAGCCAATTTTCTAGAGAAGTAATTACATAATCCAGTTTTTTTGTTTGTTTGTTTTGTTTTACAGACAAGCTTTTCTACAGAGTAATTACTCGAGCAAAAGGAAAATAAATACTGGAATGAATATTACTACAGTAATCATCAACACACTCCAGGCAAAACTCTGATGAACTCCAGGAAGCATAGATGAAGGCCCAAAAGCCTTCCCAGCTCTTTGTTACTGAGACTCAGCCGGACTCTGCAAGATAAACAAACAGTGGGGAAGCAGGCTGGGGAAAGTTTCAGACTACAACCAACCCCTCAGCACCCCAACTGCCAAACACAATCAAATCTTCTCTCAAATCACAATCAGTGCCAAACACTCTTCTCTCAAATCGCAATCAGTGCCTTGCCCAGGACACTCCATTGTTTGGCATTTACCTTTCCAGACTATTAAGACTCACAGAAGACAAAACATTTGCTTTAACAACCCCAAACAAAAGCTCAATAAATAGAACTCATTTACTTTCTCAACCAACATTACTCAGCCCCTACTCTAAGGCAGGTGATAAGCTTGGTGTTGCTGGAGTGTCTGGGAGAGGGACACTTCTGAGACAGTAAGGGGCATATTCCAGCAGGATCCCACCTCCCACAACAGAAGCGCACAGATTAGTGTAAGGATGGGCACAGGACTAGACATGTCTAGAAAGCATAGCCTCAGCCAGGCATGGGATATCACTCCAGACCAGGCAGAGTGCAAGCGGAGAGGGGACAGGGCCTGGGAAGAATGAGCAACAGTTGCACAGGGATGGGCATCAACAGAGGGGCTCTGAATGGAAGAGGCCCGAGGTCCTGGCTGGGACCTGTGCCACACCCAGCAGAGGCAGCAAGAAGAGAAACCTGCAGGGGCCTCAGAACTTCTCATATGCCCAGGGACCCCAAGCGGTGTCCTTGTGCTGACCTGGCTTTCTGGACCCCTTCTCTGAAGTGTACTCAAGAGTTTCCAGGTTCATTCTAACTCCTCCCCAGCCACTTCTCACTCTTTCCAGTGGCGTTCTGCATTATTCCCAGAAATCTATTTTCAATACCGCAGAGCAAGCAAAGGGGCTTGAAGCTGCCCACTTCAGGCACCCACAGACCAATCAGAGATCACCTTTCATAACTAAAAAGGCCAGACTGGTATGAAAGCTTTTAGAAAAGTTTACAAAGCAGGCTCAGTGATTAAGACAGGCTCTCCCTGCACCCAGGGATGTACAGAGGCATGACACTATTTCCCTGAGGATTACCGGTAGGTACATACACCTGCCATTCAGGGAGAGATAGGCAGAAATGCAGTGGGAAACACTAAGCCTTCCATAAACTGAAGCTGTACGAGCCAGCCGCCAGTCCAGGTTTCCATGCACAAATCAGCACCACGTTGCTTCTTGCTGCCCCTCACCTTGCTTCCCCACCCTAACCTGCTGCAGCATTGCTGCCACAGAGTGCAGGAATCAGCAGTGGGCAGGACACTTTTCTACACCATCCCACCACAGTCACACCGAGGCAGAGGCTTTTGGTGTGCACAGTGATGGGGTGGTCACGAAGAGGAGTTTTGTTTTTTTTTTCTCCATTCCTGGGCAGAAATGAGATGAGCTGTTCAGGGGCATGCTCATAATTACCACTAACCAGGAATTCAGAGTCTTCCTGAACTGTGACTATCCACTCCCATTTTGGATCTTTTTGTTGATGCAGCATGAAATATTTATTAATAATGCCACTTCATCAGTTTACCAAATGCTCATCTTCAAAGACGAGCATTCATTACTGAAAGGACCATCTGTCTAGGGCTCAACAGAAGGTTGAAATAATCACGATCTAGGAAGAGATGTATGGCTGCATTGTATCAAGTCAAATATTTACATTTCTTAGTATTTTAAATGAGAATGTTCTTATCCAGCCACCCACCACAAGCCAGACTTAATTACTATGGCTTTCTTTTGGTATTTTTATCTTCTATATTTTCAAACCAACACAGAAATTTCAATACAAGACCAGCTTAACTCAGGAAAACAGAACTGCCTATCATAAGAGCTTGCACAGCCATCTTCATTTACACAAGAAATATCGCAGCGGAACTGTCAACTGGAGAGCAGCAGTTAAAACAGTATCACACACATCAGAAGACATTCAGGAAAACAGCTGATTCTGCCTTTCTGAGCATTAGCAAGGATGGCCATTGTTGCTGCCATCTACAGCAAGAGCAGTAATAATGCCAGTCTTGTGCAGACCCCCAGCACCATCATGGTGCTTCACAGTGCCAACAGCCAGCACAGGTGCCATTGCTACATCAGGAAAACTCTAGAGGTATCCAGGCTAACACAGAAATATTAAACCAAGGGCCAACAGGATAGCTCAGTGGACTAAGTGCCTGCTTAGGCAAGCACAGGGACTGGGGTTCAATCCCTGGTACCACATGCCCCGACGGCCCCACCAAGCCCTGCTCGGGTGTGGTAGTGCGCCTCTAATCCCAGCACTGGGGAGGCTGAAAACAGAAGCATCACTATGAATCTAAGGTGCATAGTGAGACTATATCAAATACATTAAAAATAAAAATAAAAAATACTAAACCACCCTCTTCAAACTGATATTTGCAGCACTTAAAAATAAATGGAAAAGGACAGAAGGAAGTGTGGAAGAGGAACCACTAAGCCAATTCACCAGGCTCTGGTTTGGAGCAACTAATGCAGCTCAGGAATAAGGAAGCAAAGTGGTCTGGAAATGTGGCAACGAGGACCTGGGACACAGGCAGCCTAGACAAGAATGCTCTCCACACTGCTCTGCAGACAGGCCCAGGTCACACCCTGTACTTTCCTCATCTGCAAAGGGACAGTGAAAGACTCAGTACCTGGGGTCCACCAGAAAGGGTAGCTGAGCTCCTAAGAGGCATCTGCCCATGCTAGGAGGTGCCATAAAACCCAGGGCCTAAACGGTCAGTTTGTCCTCTTCTCTCAAGTTCTCCCTGAGGAAGTTCTGTTTTATGCCACCCAGAAGCAATTCCTAAAAAGACTTGCTTTTTCTAAACCTAATAACATTTAATTATCTGTAATCATCTTTAAAGACAAATTAGAGAGGGTTCAGTCCCCAGGCCTGCAGTACCTGCCCCCACCCCCGGGGCATGCTGAGATGGCAGTTGAGACTGGGCGTGGTGGCTTTTGCCTGTAATCTCAGCATTTGAGAGGCTGTAAACAGGTGGATCACTGAGTTCAATCTAGTAGTGAGACCCTGAACACCTGGTAGTCCCTTCCCTAAAAAAATACAAAAAAAAAAAAAAAAGGACAAACTAGAATACAGAACAGTGAGATGTAAACCTCATTGAAAACTTTTTATTTATTTATTTTTTATTTTTGTTTTATTGAAGTACAAATATCAATAAGAAGTTGTGACTGGTATATATGTATGAAGGATCAACATACAATTATCTCTATACAATTTAATTTGCAAACTATTAATTTCTCCCATTATTCTTCAGATAATGACCTAAGTTTTAGTATCTACTTTCCCATTTGGAAAGTTTTTCTACTAGTTTAAAGACAACTCAGGGCTCTCCTCTGTGCATCTCAATAATATATCATGTCTATCACTCTTCAATGATAGGTTTATTACTATATTCAAAAGTGTGTAGGACCTGATTAATGTAGAATTGTAACTTGACTGTTTTACCATCCAATCTTTGATTATCTGGGAACAGTAGCCAGATAAGGACAGGGTCTGGGATGGTGTACTGTACCTTGTAATACCTAAGTATCAGCATGTTATATTGCTAGAAAAATAGACTGTATTATATCTCTGGATAAGTGATAAAATGTTCTTAAATAAAAGAAAATTCAACATTAAAATAATAATTATTGTAAGAGAGAAAAAAAAAAGAAGCAATTCCTTCTCCATGTAAACGAGAACTGGGTTAGACATGACAGCACTCACCACAGACCTATGTGGATAACAGACTAATAACTAAGGATACAACAGGAGAGTTTGAAAAGATGAAAGAGAGCTGTATGAAATGTGAGGAAGGGAGGATGTCCAATTTTTCTGAGACAAGATTTCACTATACAGTTCAGACTGTCCTTGAACTCACTATGTAACCCTCCTGGCAATTCACTAGTCAATCTTGCTTCAGGAGTACACCACCATGCCTAGCATGGCCTGGGGATTTAACTTCACCTTGAAAACAATAGGTCTTTAAGTCAGAGAAGGATGTCAGAGCCCAGTGCCCACAAAAAGTAAACTGACCTTCTCTAGTACAAATAAGAACAGCCAACTACACACCATACTCATGCAGCAATGATGTTTTCCCTGACTCAGGTATAAAGTAGAAAGTGTGAGACTGCTGTCTCGCCTGAAGCAGACTAATCAAAGTATGTGCTAGTAGACAGAAAATCAGCACAAATACAGCATGAGGCCCATGGGACAGAAAGCAGATTCTCATACTGACACGATATAAACTGTCAGCTATGAGGCAGTTCCCTTGCCCTGGTCCCAGCAGCATGTGCAGAGTGACCAGCCTGCCAAGAAGGGGGCAATCGAGGACTTGGGAATCAGTGGCCTGACACAATTATGCTTCTCTCCCCGTGAGCATCTATTTATTCCATGCTCTCCTTCTCCTGTAAATGTAATTTAGATTCTCTTCTATAAAGCTCATTTTGTAATTGGATGATGTCCTCTATAGCTTATAAATATTTCTTACTTCCATTATCAGGATAATGGATAATTTATATACACTACACAGTTATAGCCATCAGTAAATGAGCAATAAAAGTTTTTTGATACAGAATAGGTAAAGAAACAATGGGCTGGGGAGATAGCTCAGTAGAATAAGCACTTGCCCAGCAAGCGCAAGGTCCAGAGTTCAATCCCTGCTACCGCAAAAAAAAAAAGAAAAAAGAACCAAAAAAGAAAGTGCTGTACCTACTACCTGGCCAGGCCCCCAGGGAGCTAAGCAAAGTCCTGACTTCAGGAAGCTCACCTTCTACCACAGAGGCCAGGTTAGAGCACAGATCTTTCCGCACACTGGCTTCAATTTCTTCTCTAAGAGAAATTTTTCCCACTAGAATTAAGAAATGAATACATTTGATTTTAAATTTCTAGTTTAACTTCCTGTGTGGTTCCTCAGAGAGATAAATGTTAAACAGGCACTGAAAATATTTAAATGCAGTAGTTACAGGAAACAAAGAGACATCTATGATTCAGACACATGCCCATGGCTATCTTGCTTTCAAACTGCAGGAGTAGGACAGACAGGCCCACAGCATAAATGAGAAGACTCACATAGGAGACAGTACAGGACAGTGGTTGCACTAACTGAAGGAACTGTGAAATAGTTTCACTTACGGTCCTACTTTTAACAAACTTACTTTAGCCTCTCGAATACCAGTGCTTTCAGCAGGAAAAGCCTTTCCACAACAGTTCCCTAAAGAGGTCCCTTTACTCGGGCCCAGAACTCAGTTCAAAGCTCCCTCCACTTTGCTTCTGCAGAAAGGCTGGGCTCTCAGTGAAGAGACCACTTGAGGTTTTCACAGAAGTGCAGTATTTCACTATTTCAATAATGCCTATACTTCTGACACCTTGGCACACAGGCTGCCTTCCTTCTAGAAGACCCTGGCCACCATGGGCCCTGACCGCAGATGTGTTCCCAAGCAGCTGATAACAGCATGATGATTTAACTGTATCAAATAGTCAAAAAGGGTCAATTATTTTTATTAAGGTAACAATAAGGAAATAATTTCGAATGGGAACTTCTAAGTGATACGAGTCTGAGCGCCTGATACATCTGTGTCTGTAATCTGCAAAATTTAACATCCCTTTCTTTCCATTATTTGGCTTGCTTTCTTATAATAACTGCCCATGGGAGAAAAAGGCAAGTAAAACCAGAAATGGAGTTTACAAGTATTAGCATATTACTCACTTTTAACAGAAGTTTTACTTTAATATCAGTTATAACCGAAACATCTGAAAACTCTTGACCAGCACTAATGAGTACCAAGAAGATAGTGCCACTTACAAAACAAACAGAGTCACTCAACACAGTGGCTATATCACTCCTGTACTGAAAACAAAACGAAGTATTTCAGGCTCCAGAGCTCACCTCAGCTGAGGTCTAGGAGGGAAAGCAGGGACCTGTGGAGACATATCTGTACCCAGTTCTGCCAGTACCATCACACTCTGCCACCCCAGAGAAGCTGCAGTTCCCTTGGGACTTGCTCACTCTCCAGGGACACATGGCCAGCTTTTCTGTCTACTCGGTGCAGAAAGTAGAAGCTAGACAGTGACAAATAAAGAGCCCAAAACTGCTCTGCCACAGGCAGGCTCTCACCAAAATACCACACAGTCCCAGACACAGCAGACAGCTGATACATAATCTACCTTTCCAACTCCTGTAACTCAGCCCCAATCACCACGTGTAACCTAATAATTAGCATAAGTCAGGACAAAGAGCTAGACTATAACATTAGCTTCACAGAAAAACCAGCAGATTCAGAAAGAACCAATCAGCCCACTCAGACTTGGGAAATCCCAAATAAACACAAGGCTGAAAAGGGTATCAGAGCAAGAGGCAGGAACACTGGATTCAGAGTCCTACAAAATGCACAAAAATACTGCAGACAAAGCAGTCCTGGCAGGGCATAGTGACGCCCACCTATGATTCCAGCACTCATATGGCTGAGGCAGGAATCTGACACAAGTTTGAGGCCAGCATGGGTTATGCAGAATGTTAAAGGCCAGCCTGAATTATAGACACACACACACACACACACACACACACACACACACACACAGCCATCCTGGAACTTCTCCATCAAAGGAAGGTGGGAGCAAGGGAAAGATCTTAGGAGTGACTGCCAAGTGGACACGCAGCCCAAACCTCGGCACAGCACCAAGGTCCCCAACCACGTTCTGAAGTAATGGAGAGCCTGGTTGCAGAAGCCCTTTACAGTCCAAGGACCATGAGCTCGTGGGGAGCGTCAGATCAGAAAACGCAGGATTCCCTAAAGATGATACAGCAGCCAAAGAACATGAGCATCACACCAAGCCTGTGCAATAAGTTTAGAATCGACTAAGACACTTAAAACAGAGGCTTATGGCACAGGCTATGATTGGAGCTCACACCTGGGCCATCCCTGAAGAAGGATGAGGAATGCACTTTACAAAACAGGGCTAAGGGCTAGCCAAATAGCTCAGCCGGGTTTGATCCCTGGGCCTGTTGTGCCAGCCCTGCCCCTGGGGTGCGCTGAGATGGGGATTGAGACTGGGCGTGGTGGTGGGCACCTGTAATCCCAGCAAGTCCAATGTACATAATGAGACCCTGTACATAAAAAAAAAACAAAACAAAACAGGGCTCACACAACTAAGAGCTTTGTTGGCAGCCTAAGCCCCTGCAGCTTTCCCATATCTACTACGCACTACCCAGGCACAGCAGGTTCCCTACCACTACTTAAGTTAAAAGTGACCAAATAATCATCAGTGTACATTTTTGAAAGAAAGATTCAATTTCAAAGTATCCTCTTCCCTCCCTTCAGGGAGAAGTTCAGCAGTCCAGGGGTCAATTTGTCTGTCATACTGTGCCACATTATAACACGATTAGTGACAGATAAATCATAAATTGAAACATTCAGGTGAAGCATTTTTATATAACCGGTAGCCAACATCAACAGAACAACACTGGTAAGGATAGTAAGGATAAGGCAAAACAAAACAAAGGTGCAGGCTTCCTAAGAACAGTGAGAAGCTACAGCCACACAACGCCAACACAGCAGTCACTGGTGGCTACTGTCTCCCACGGGAACCTCCCCAGAGAGCCTGGAAACTGAGAAAAGGGATCCCCCACTAAGATTGAACTTAAAAGCACAAGAGCCTCAAGGCTTGTAAAAGTTGTCTGTATCCTAATTACAGCTAAACATAATTACAGAAAGATTTGGGACAGGGACTGGGGACATGAAAAAAGGAGAATCCCAGAGAGTTTTGGCAGCCAGAAGGGAAAGATGGGAAGACCTGGACTGCATCCAGGAACTGCTCAACTTCTCCCCTCTGCTCTGAGGGCAAGTGTGTCAAGCAATCCACCGATGCTGCCTCCACCTCCAGGGAGAGAATGTGGGGCCACAAGGAAGTTGGCATTAAAATCCCACAAGGGTTATGCAAGCTGCTAAGCAGGTATTCTTGATAAGATGGCCCCCTTAGTGAGCCTGTTCAGTGATGGCAGATGGAGAGATGGGCCTGTCCTCAGTGAACTGAGAAAAGAGCTCATTCATCTCTGCCTGAATGCCAGCTAAGAAACATACCTCTTTTGGAAGAATCTGTATTTCTGTCAGAAGATAGATGTACCATCCCATCATTCCCAATCAGGTTCACTCTCTTTAAATATATTTACAGGGCAGATCCAGTTCACTTTTAGTCCATGATAGTTTTCACCAAACTAAAAAACAATTCACTCAACAAAACTCAGTGACTCATTAATCCATTACACACTACCTCTCACATCTGGGGATAGAAGTATCATGCAAATAGTTTGATTTTACTAAATTAATGCTGACTTTCCAGGGATAAGGCCAATTTCTGCAAAATTTAATTTGCAAAAATTAGCCCAAGGCTACCATGATATAAAATTCACTTGATGTGTTAATTTCACACTCCAGAGTCTTCAGCCCACTGGTGGGTGTGCGATGGCAATTATACACAGTGAAAGAGCACCTGAGTTTACCCAAGCAACAGACAGCAGCCCTGTGAGCTCAGCAGGGAGTCAGCTCTCAGCCTCCCTCCTGCCCTCCCTCCCTACAGCCCCTGGAACAGCAGAGATCATCATAGAAAGGAATCTACCAAGCTTGAGTCAATATTGTCACTGCAGAATTCAACCAGAGCTTGAATTTAATAAAGGTTTAATAAAGGTTCGTTTCTACATCTTAACCCAGAAGTGGGCAAACACCAATGGAAACACCAGCATCCAAGCTAGATCTCGAAGCCCTCGGATGCTCCAGGTTCCACAACCAGAGGAATCAGGCCCAAAACTGCCCAGAAGCAGGAGCAACCCTGCATGCCAGGACAGCTTCTGACAAGAACCTGGCTTCTTCAGGTATCTATCTGGCTTCTGCAAATAAACATGCCAACTGTGCTGGCACCAGAACTCCTGTTAAAGCCATACGTGGTGTTACATGTCTCTAATTCCAGCACCCTGGTAGGCTGAGGCAAGAAGATCATAAATTTCAGTTCAGCCTGAGCTATTTAGCAGCTTAGTAAGGTCCTATTATCTAAAAGTAAAAAAGAGAAAATGGCCTGGAGATGTAGCTCAGTGTGAAGCTCTCGGGTTCAATTCCCAATACTACTACTACTACTGCTAAAAACAACACTTCTTGCTACTAGGAGATGGTCACCCATAATCCCACTGTGAGAAATAGAAACAGCTCATGAAATACTGAGATGTCCACATATTAAAATTCCCCAATAAAAATATACTTCTTGCTGGGGAGATAGCTCAGTGGCATAAATGCCTGCCTCACAAGCATAAGGTCCTGAGTTCAATCCCTGGTACCAAAAAAGAAAAAACAAAAAAATACACTGCTGAAAGTATCTGCATACATATACTAAAACCTTGGTTTGCAAGCATAATTCACTTCAGAAATATGCTTATAATCCAACATCTTGTATGTCACAGCAAATTCACCCTTAAGAAGAAATAGAATCCCCTAGTTCAGAATCACTAGGAGAATCACTGTTACCTCCTGGCTCAATGGAATCTTTCTTTTCACACAATTTCATCAAGGAATCTACCACCTAACGCTTGTTTTTGCCTCTTCTTGAGGATTTCATGGAAATATCATATGGCATTGTTGTTAAACAGGTTCATCACTCACACTGCTACAACTTTATTTGAGTGGTGCTTTTCTATAAAATGTTTGTAGTTTCCCACATTTTACACATCCCTAATCTCATTTGAAGTGAGGGATTCCTCCACCTTTTTCTCTTCCACCTCTGCAGACAAGGTTCCCTTCATAACTTCTTGCTACTAGGAGATGATCACCCATAATCCCATTGTGAGAAAGAAAAACCATTGGCTCAGTTGTGATCTGGACATTTGGTGTCATGTTCTACTCGTACTGCAAGACACTGCTCACTTACCAAGCTGAAAATTTAATAGAAATGTATGCTCATCTTGCAGAACAAGTTACCCACAAAGACTTTACTATATACATATATACATATGTGTGTATATATATATATATATATATGTATATATGTATTGTGTATTGACAATTTCATAATACATCTACATATGTAACTATACACAGTAAGAAGGTGAAGAAAATTCTCCAAAATCCTTGTTTTCATCATGTATGCCACTTGAGGTAATTTATTTCTGTCTTCTCATCCAAACATTATATATGGGATACATACTACTTTTAATGGGCTTGCCTCTAGAATGTGAAGAAGCTATCGGTTACACACGTCCATTTCCCTTAGTTCATCAGTAAATGAAACTATGCACACTGCTTTAAATCAGCCACCTGTTCCATTGGTAGGAAGGGTGAGATGCTTCTACCAAGGCCAATCCATGAAGATAACAAGGAAACAGAAGTCCTGCGCTTAAGGAAGAGTAATTCCATCTGCCTGGATTCAAGTCTGTAAACACATTTCCTTCCTGTGAGCTCCCTACCCTGCCTATCTATTCTTGATTTTGATCCCTGCTTAACTTGTTATCTCGCTTGTATGAATGAGAAAACAAACTCAGCAGAAATGAAGCTTGGCCAATTCTTATCAACAAAAAAGAAACTTTGCCTTTAAAACAGAAAACAAAATGAGGGCCTCGGGGGATGCTGGTGGCAGCCAGTTGCCCACCGTCCCACCTTCCTTTCCTCAGCCATTAGGGCAGAATGAATCAGCCATCTGCTACCCTAGAGAACAAGTCCACCCAAATGCCTTCCCAACTGCCATTTCATGCAAGGAAGATAGTCAAACATTCCTAATTAAGCTGCCAACTAATGAATATCACCTCTCTTTGGGAAGAGTAATGTATTGGACCAACAGTGCCCTTTGAAAGAAGTTGCTTTACCCTATCGATTGCACATCCCACTAGTCTTTAATAAAACCTCAGGAATATACAAATCAGTTGTCATTGGATCATCTGCCCACCAAGTTGAGTATTTATTGCAGGCCTGTTTAAACAAGCCCAGATCCTCAGACATAAGAGTACCCAACACCGTTTAGTTCTCATGGGAAGATGCTGCCTACTTGTCTGCCTGGACAGCAACGAGAACGTCAAGCCTCCCTGTGCAGCCAGTGTAGGCAGTAAGGCAGTACTGCCCCCAGACAAATGGCCCATAATACACTTGTGAATCAGCTTCCTGGGGCAGGAGAGGGGGGTCACAGGTTAAGTTAAAGGGCCTGGGAATGGATCTGTGGCAGACAGCTAGGGGACTATCAGTATGAAAATTTGACTAAACACTTGTAAGGGTGGTAGGAGAGCAGGATGGCTACAAAGCTAGTGCCCTGAAGCATTCTGCTGCACTAGCTGCTCTGAGGAACCAGGAAAAGATTAATGTGATCAGCTGCCCAGCCCAACTCTGTCTCCAAGGAGCCTTAAGAGGGTAAGGGTAATGTTTTTTACATTTGGTAAAAAACAAGAGATGCCCTTGATGAAACTGCCTAGACCCATCCTGAGTATAGCTGAGATCCCACAGCATGCTTCCCAGGCCAAGAGGACCATGCACTTGCAAGACCAGCAGAAGAAGCAGCCAACAGTCTTCAGAACTCTTCATCAGCTCGTTCCCCTATGCAGCACTGAAGAGAATCTTTACTTTGCTAACTGCCCAGAATCAACATTAGTGTGAGGACTGTATGAAGATGTGTATTTTAAAAAGTCAAAGACACCTAATATTAATTTTAATATACTACTTACTGTAGCATCTTAATGGACAGAGATGTCAATAAAAGATCGTGAATAATGCCAGTATTATGTGGACACATGAAGAACATCACATTATTTTGTAATGAGATTTGTTTCTCCATTGCAACTACTAGTGACCTAATACTTTTCATCCTAATGGACTTGTATACAGTTCTGAAAATGATCAGAAACCAGCAAGATCTGCCTTATTTTTAAAAAATGAGCAAAATAGCAAACAGGTCTGGCTTCCTTTGTTGCCAGTTGAATGAAGACAAGGGGGATCCCCTCAGCAGAGAAAATTGCATTAGACAGAGGCAGTGTCTCAAGAAGAAAGCACCCCACATGTTCACTTTTCCCTCCATAGCACCACTAACTGTGCATATTTTAGCACATTTTAAAAGGAAAAGGAGAAGAAATAAAAATTCACAAGTTAACAAACACCTGGGAGGCGGTGCCAGAGGACCTGTGTAGTGGGTGCTAGGCGGACATCTGGTACACCTGTCAGAATGCCAAACCTCTGCATTTTTAAGCTATTTGGGCACTTTCTAAAGAAGAAAGAAAGCCTCCATGCCTGAACTGTGAGGGGCAAGAGCTTCCTTGTAACTCAGCCCTTGTCAGACAGAATACAGCAGCCTCAAAAGGTTCAATAGCCTTTTTATAAGCCTATTGTGTGGCTTAGTGCCTAAAAATAGTGTAATTTGACAGGCAGATCACATGGAGGAACAATGCCCACACACTAAGCTACTTCTCGATGGGCAAAGTAATGGAACAGGAGGCCACACTACATTCCTGGTCTGCAATGAAACCTATGACCGTCTTCATTCCTGGAGCCTTTAAGTCCCTCCTTCCTCCAAACTCATGGAGAACTATGCTGACCCCATCAGGCCTCCACAGAACATGAGACAGGCAGGACACATACTTTTGATAGGTTCACTGCCACTGCTAAGGCACCTTCTTTCTTCCCTCCTAAAATAGATATGGAGGTGATGACTATAATAATTACTACATGTGGCTCATTCTAGTTTCCCTTAAATGAAAGTTATATTCATATGCCTGTGGAAGTTAGAAAAATACAGACACCAGAAACTTCATTTTTAAATATCAGACTTGGATATTTTCAAAAGTTAATTGGCCAGCTGGTATTGAGAGTTCTCTCAAATAAGGGCCCAGTGACCAAGACAGGAAGGTAGACAGTGGTAAATGTCAGGGTCTGCCCTTCCAGAGATCAGTACTAGGTAAATAACAAACCAGGTATCACAAGAGCACCAAAAACAGAGGGTCACCAGAAACTGGAAAAATGAAAAGTGAGTTTAACACTCCTCATTCTCAATTCTAACTTAGTATTCACTTTTCTTTTTCTCAATTTATGAGACAGATTCTTGCCCTGAATTTTTATTGAGAGAGTAGAACAAGGCAAAGATAGGAGAGGTTCCTAGCACTCAGGAGACTGAGGCAGGAGGATCAACTGAGTTCAAAGCCAGCGTGGGCTACATAAGCAAGTTCAAGGCCAGCCTGCACTACACAGTAGACCCTGTTCCAAAACAGCAACAAACTCATAGGAGAAGTAATTGTGAATTGAAGTCTTCCGACTGAAAATCCTGCAGACTGCTAGACCCCTACTGACTTGAATATGGTAATTATGGAGAGATGGAGCATAGTAAGTAGGTAAAGAGCCCAACTCACCCAGGGTTGTCTTTGGCTCTTGAACAGCTTTACTTTTTAATCTCACCTCACATTCTCCTGACTGACAAATAACCTTTTCACCAGCACTAAAGTCAAGAACACCAAAGGTAACACCTGAACCTATAAAAAAGATTCTCCCACGTTGTTATTGCTGCCCACACCCACCAACGCTCCTGGTAAATTATTTATGACTTTCTTTTGTTCTGTTATTGTAAAAGTTCACATGACCTTTTCCCTGGTGGAACATGTCTCCAGGACAACTGGATGTCCTGTTTCTGGGCCAGAGCCACTTGTGTTTAGCTCAAATAAACTATTTTATTTCCTTTAAATTATAATCATTATTTTACAAAGATACAACAAATAATATTTTACCAATAGAGCTTAGTTGACTTTTCAAAGAAAACATAGCTAATAGGCACTACACGGGGAATTCTGATAAAACTCTTGTAATAGATTATATCTCCATTTTCTAATATCAAAAGTGAAGCACATAAGTCAGGTAAAATGCCCAGATCACATGAATCTGACAGCCCAAGGACAGAGCTACAAACACCTGTAGAGAGCCACTCAAGAGAGAAAAGGTCAATTGTTGCATTAAAGACAATGTCATGCATACCACAGAATAGTGTGAAAGACAGAAATAGATAAACTTAAGAGCAGTTTTTAGCTTTGAGGCTGAGTCCCAGTGAGCCAGAAGTAGTCCTCAAGGGCTGAAGACTCTCCCAAGGAGAGAAAGGAGGCCAGAGAGCCCACCAGATGACTAATTTTCTTATGGACAGGGACTCTCTTTCTCAACAATACTAGAACCATCTTCCACTTCATCCTATCATCCTACAAGCCAAAGACATCAACCTGAATGCTGATTATAGTATAAAACTTACATTGATGGAAACAAGGTGCATTTTATAACTTTTTAGTGAATATACTAGGAAAATTATTGGTGCTTCTGGCAAATAATGCATATTATTGTCTCAATTACTCTTCTCTCATTGCTGGGAAAAATACCCAACACCCAAAATAAAGGCAGGAAAGGTTTATTTAGCTCAGTTACTGGAGGTTTCAGTCCATACTCGGCTGGCTCCAAGGCAGGGCAGCACATGGCAGGTGGCAGCCATTCATAGCTGCACAGCAAAGAGCAGCGAGCAAAGGTAGAACAGCAGCAGCAAGGGCGGCAGAGAGCAAGTCTGTCTCTCTTGAACTGCATTCAGGCTAGCGCCCCAGGCTGGGAGCAGTACTCACATACATAATCTCAGTGGATCATGAGTTAGTCACAAACTCAAGCAGTCCACCCTATGACTACGTGAGACTTTTGGGGGACAACTAGATATAAACCATAACAATTATACAACCCTTTTTATCAGGAAAAGGTTAACTAAGGGTGCTTTGGGAGCTCTGGAACGCATTAGGGTATTTCTATGATTTCTTATGGAAAAAGTTAGTTTGACTTACAACAGCCTTCACTGGGGAATTGAGTTCAGAAGTCAAGGGCCCACTGTCCTTTTTTAACAATAGGAATGTTACACAGATCAATGATCCCTCCCTCTTACCTGGCCACATGTGTAATGCCAGTTAAACTGCAGTGTAAATAGGCTTTTAACTGTGAAGAAGGTTACTCTGGCTCAAAGCAGCTTCATCTACGAAGCACAAATTTATTACACCTTTTAAAAAAATTTTATTTATATCTTTGGTACAGGGTCTTGCTGTACCATAACTCAGAATCATAGCAATCCTCCTGTTTCAGCCTCCCCAGCATTGGGATTACAGCTGTACACCTGGTTTCTGTGGCTGGCTCAGAGGGCCCAGGGTAGGGCTGGCACAGCATGCAATACCAGGGATCAACCCCGGGTCCTTGCACTTGCCAGGCAGGCATTTAGACTGCAAGCTATCTCCCTGGCCCTTTTCCACCTTTTGAAGCCTATTCTAAATTTATATCATGTGCAACTCAAAAATGAAGTCAAAATTTAAAATAAGGGACAATGTAGATTAGGAACAAATTAAGATCTCGAAATCATACCAGATGTAAAAATTAAAAGTATGGACAAATTTAACACTAAAATATAATTTTTATATTTGCAGTAGCACGAGAAAAAAATAGTTGAACTCAGAGAAGATTATTTTGTAAAGTTGAAGTCAAAGCTGCTCTTTTTATCAATATCTTAACAAAGCTAAAAAGCAAACTAAGAATGGCAAAAATACTTGTTCATTAGCTATAACAAAAGATTAATTTGCAAATTAAAGACGTTTTAAAAAAACCAGGATATAATAATCCAAAAGAAATATCAGTAATCAAAAATAAAGATAACTAACAGCAGTACTAAATTTTTAGAAGAACAAAAAGATGTAAATAAGGGGCCAGGGAGATGGCTCAGTGGAATAAGCACTTCCTGGCAAGCACAAGGGCCTGAGTTCAATCCTCAGTTCCACCAAAAAAAAAGGTGTACATAATGAAATATTTTAACATTAAAATTTTAAAAATTAAGATTATTCATACTGGTGAAGACCATGACCTAACTCAAAATCACTGAGAATCATGAATGCATATGCTAATTTGAAAGGCAACCTAGCAGTATCTGTCCAAGTTTTAACTATGTATTTTCCTTTCAGGCAGAAATTTCATTCCTAGAAATTTCCCTTAAGGAAATGGTTGCGCAAATTTGTGTACAGCAATTTTATTAATAATAATCAAATACTGACAAGCATCTACCCGTCCTTCAACAAGGGTTAAGGTCAACAAACCATAGTGTATCTATACCATGAAAACCATCCAATGTTAAGACAGTTAAATGGGGACCAGCTAAATATGACAATGAAAGATGCTTACCATAATAGTATGCATTAAATAGTTCCTTTTCTCAAGAGTGCAGATAGATTTCAACAAAGTCTGTCCACACCAACTGCCTTTAGGGAATAAGCTACAAAGGAAAATTATGCTCCATACCATGTATGTCTGTGTAGTCTGAACTTAATACACTTATAAATTTAAGAAGAATACAATTTTGACAAAGAATACCTAAATTCAGAAGCACCTACCACAACTGTTTTTTTACTGTAGTATGTCCTATGATATGCTCAGAAATTGACCTACCAGGTACCCATACAACTGACCTGAAAATGTGTCCTGGAAGAATCCTCCGTACAGAGGCCGGGGAGATAGCTCAGTAGAATAAGCACTTGCCTGGCCAAGTGCAGGGTCCTGAGTTCAATCCCCAATACCACAAAAAAATAAAAAATAAAATAAAAATAAAAATAAAATAATCCTCGGTACATAACACCTGGAGAGACCCCAAAAATCTCAAGTCCAGGTGGCACTCTCCACAGCAGCTGATAAAGGAGGGCCAGAGGCTGCCAGCTATGTTAAGGAGGCATCAGGTATTCCTCAGTAGACCAGGAGCTGGTCACAGAGTAAACTTATCACCTATCTAAAGAAGTGTTTCCCCAATATATGTTGTTCCCTGTGCTGAAAATATCCACTTCTCCCTGTAGCCTAATTCCACATTAACTGTTCTCATGAGCACTTCAACCAAGTTTTCAAAGCCCGATGAAAAGGGCACAGAGCCACATCAGAGAAAAGCCATCTTCCACCATGGCCTCCTTGGTCCTCAGCCTCTCTGCAAGGATGTCATCCACCATTCTGTCATCATGTGGGCCTTACAGCAAACAGTAAGGAAATGGGGTTAGTGATACTCTGCTACTGCTTATATGCTCATTGAGTGGCATGCATTGTGGAGGTAACCTCACAACCCCAGTCTCCAAATACACCAATGTAACAAAAGATAAAAGCTGCAGGTGTGAAGTTTGCTTATTTATTTATTTATTTATTTATTTATTTATTTATTTATTTATTTATTTTTGTGGAACCAGGGATTGAACTCAGGCCCTTGCACTTGCCAGGGAAGCGCTTATTCCACTGAGCCATCTCCCTGGCCCCCAGACATTACATTTAGCAAGAGACAAGCAAGTATACTCAGGACATGCCCTAGACTTGCACAGGGGGGCAAAGTACCTCAAGGGAAGCTGGGAGTCAAATAGCCAAATCAGAATGCAAATAACAATCAAGGTACAAACAAGGACTTGGAATTCTATATCCCAAGATTGGTAACTGAACTGCTGAACAAACATGTTCTTAGGAAATACACACTAAAGTTCTCAGGGCAAAACATCTAAGAAGACAGTGCACATGTGTATACACGTGTGTTTACGTGTGTGCACACCTGCATGAGGTTGAGCTTACAGACAGACAATGAAAAACAACAGGAATTCAGTGCTGAGAATCCAGGCCAGAGGCTAATGTACTGGAGGAAGGAGGGTGGTCACCCTGACAGGCCCCTCATATAGCTTCCTACTTCCTGCTATTCCACACAAAGAAAGGGGACCTGCAGTAGCTCTGGCTGGGCACAGAGTGTAGGCAACCATCCCTGGCCCACTGACCGCTGGCCAGATAACTCTCTGTGGATCTGGACAGGCACACTTCCCATTTCCCTGTCCTTCAGGCTGATGGTCTCCAGGCACCACTCACTAGTACACTCACAACTTTCCCTCTAACCCAAGAGACACCCAAGATGTACATGAACCAACTAAAAAGCACATCCCTCTGAATGCACCAAACACACTCAGTGGAACTCATCAGTGGCTTCTGGAGTCCCCCTTGTAGATGACTGCAGAGTTCAAATCACTCTAAGCCCTGTTCACCCACACTGCTGTGAAGGAGTAAGGCAAGTCCAAATGTTCATCCATCAGCCAAGGGAAGAGGACAGTCTTTTTAGAAGCCATCACAAGGGTACAAGAGAGCAGTTTAGCACTCAAGAGGCTGCTTAGAAGGAGGCAGATCTGGCCCTGGCTCTGCAAGCAGATCATGTAGAAGCACTGCAGGCTCCAGTAGCCCGTAAAAAGAACCTGCGATAGAAAGGCTCTCTCAGGCTCCCAAGAGGCTTCTTTAGCAGTTTACAAAGTGTGATCATCTCAGGACAGTGACACCTGAGACCAAGTGCCCAAACTGAAATTTGCCAACACTGCAATTAAACCCGAATACAAAGTTTTAGTTTGTTACAAATAACTCATACATTAAAAGAAAAACACAGTCACAGAGCTATCAGTGATGTAAACAGTCCACTGAGGCACACATGCCATTGGTTCAACACCTCTAGCCTAAGAGGTCCAAACTAGGTTTGTGAGTGGCATAAAGTCACTGTCTCCTCTCCCCAGGGTACAATAGGACTCTCTGGGATAGAGCAAACAAGCCATCACAGCAGCAAAAGAGAAACAGTCCATCTGTTCTGAAGCCTGGCAGTAAAGACATTTGCAAGAGCAAAAACAATGTCATTCTGTTCACTGATGTTTCTGTTTTACAAAATATTTTCATAAAATATTATTTATAGTAAAATGTAAAACATTTACTGTCACTTTAAGTTCTTTTAAAACTTCTAATATGGTAAATATCAATAGAGGTAAGACATATAATCAAAAGCTCCTTGGATCCCCAATTATTTCTAAGGATAAAGGGAATTCTAAGGCCAGAAAGTTTGAGGACCACTGCTATAGGATTGGTGCTAAGCCTTATTAAATTGCACCTGCTCCCAAAGATCACAGCAATGGCCAGTAGGAGTAGGGTGCATGAACTAGACACTACATGCTTGTGTATGTTATTTTAAAAATCAAAAGTGCTATGAAGCAAAATTTTAAAAAAGAAACTGAAGGGTTCCACTTGAACATATACTCATAAGTGAAATAAACCAGACACACATGTGCAAATATCATATAGTCTCCCTAGTATAAGAAGTCGAAAGAAGAAATACAAATAGAAATGTACAACAACTAAGAAAATTGAGTCAGATAGTTAGGGCAAACTGAACATCACATGCGGCAGGGTACTAATCAGCTTTTCTTCTGATGGTTAGCAACCTAAGTTCACAGATCAAAATTGGAGAAATAGAAGAGCCACAAGGCCAGCCAACATTTTGGCCCTAGCCTTTCAAGGTCAACGAAGACTCAGGACATAGGTGAACCTGTACTGCAACATCATGAAACTCAGTTGAGTTCCAAATTTTCTGAACAAGGAGATTACGGAGCCACAGAGGAAAGAGACTAATGGTGTATAGTGTGCCTGGGGAGAGTCACATGGAGAGAAAACTTTCTCTCAAGCTCTTACAGAGAGCAAACTGGTCAAGCATTGGCCGTGACTCAGACAAAGGATCTACAGAGTAAGGTACAGGATTACAAGATAAACCCTGAGGGGAATTCACTGACCTCATCAGAAACAAAAGCTACATCTTTTGGTATATAGGTCTTGCTCTATCTAGGTCTTAACCATCCAGCAGAAAAGTATAAACATGAGGTATATAACGTGGGGCCATAATAATAAGTTGAGCTGTAAATGACTACAGTCAACAACTTCTTCAGATAAAACACTATTATTGTGGAATGCTGGACTGTGTTGGATAGTATCGCCAAGTTTAGGCACCTAAATTGGTTTAATGACAATGGCCCATCTTTGACAGGTCTAGACAAAAAAAGGGGTATACAAAGGAAAAATCATGATGTGTGTGTATAAACAGAAGAGTTAGGATAAATATGCTGTGCTTCTGCATAATTTTATGAGAAGCAAGATTTGCACTAAGAGTGGTTGGACAAGATATTATGTTGGCTTCTAGTACTATGGACGACCACTAGGAAAATAACAAGGTAGAAAGTATTAATTATTGAATCTGTGATATAATTCAGGTATAAAAAATAAGATAACTAAACAGCAACACTCTTAATTCACTAATTAGAGACACCTGCTATAATAATGTCTGTAAGTATAATATCATGTATGCACCTTCTATGATACCAAAACATTATGAAAACAGTTTGCAATGTATTAATTTACCGAATCTGTCCTGTCAATTTGTTTTGAAACTGTCTTGTTGCTATTTGTTCTTCAATAAAATAAATAAATAAAGAAAAAAAAAAAAAAAAAAAAAAAAAAAAAAAAAAAAAAAAAAAAAGAAACTGAAAATATCTATCCGCCTTGCTGACTCTGTGAATAAGGAAACAGGGCCCTGAGAAACTGGCTGCTTGCCCCAAATGAATCAGCAAGAGCAGGATGTGAGCTCAAGTTGGTCTGCTCCTAGGAAGAGCATGATTTTCTCAGTGCATCATTTTAAAATAAAGCAATGATGGGAATTTCTGCAAACTAAAGTGTCCTAGGGTACATGCTCCTACTTGACATTCCAGGGACTAAAATTCAACAATGAAGGAGAGGAAAGGTATGGCTCAGACAAAAATAAGGAACAGGGGTGTTACTCTCTCCACATCCTGGCAAAGCCTCCTACTGTGCTTTGTACAATAGACAACACAGTCCTCTGTAAGCAGAGGCCCAAGACAATCTGAGTTCACATCTGTTGTCTCAGTATAGTATCAACAATGCATGTGTTCCTTGAAATAAATCATACAGTCACCTGCAGAGAAGACTGCAACTCGCCTTGGCATCACAGAGCCCACCTTTTTAAATCTTTTTATGAAACTCTGAAAAGGTTGATGAAACTGTGCTAGCAGTCAGCCCCTCCATCATAGGCAAATTTCAAATTATGTACATGAAATTCACAATCTTAGAACCAATACTCAATTCTAAGGTTAAAGGCCTGAAACATACTGTATGTGTGGTGGTGCACACCTGTAACCCACAATTGGGAGGCTGAAGCAGAAGGATGGCTATGCAGCCACAGTGAGACTATGTCTCAAGCAGACAACAAATCAATAAACACACAAACAAATTGCATTCCTCAGAAACTAAACAGTATCTTCCACATGGTCCAGGGATTTCACACTGTGGTACAACCTTAAAAGAACAGAAAGCTGTGTCCAAGCTACTTCAACAGCCAGAAAGTACAAATGACCCAACTCATGCTGATGGATGAACAAACAGAACATGGTCCAGCCACAAGACGGAATAATGGTCAACCTTAAGAAGGAAAGTCTGACGCCCTACTTACTACATTCTAGATGAAACTGAGAGCACCCTAAAAAAATGTGCCAGTCACAAAAGGACAAATGGTTTATAACTCCACTTCCATGAGGTTCCTGGAGTCATCACCGGAATACAGCAGGAAGTACAACGATGGCTGTAGAGTCTGGGGAGTGGAGGAACAGGGCACACTTGTTAACAGGTGCAGTTCCAGTTCTGCAACTTGAAAAACTCATGAGTGTCATTGGCTCTGTCACAGGTGCCTCCACATACTCAACTGGTGCAAAACGTTTACACTTCCATCATTTTGATTTTAAGAAGAGCCAGAAGTCACATGATAGCAGATCCAGTGAACAAGGTAGATGAGGACAGACTAATGTCTTCACAAGCCTTCCACTGGATGGCACTCAGCAGCAGCATGCACTGTATTTTTTAATCATATTTCATAAAGACATTCATAAAAGAAGACCTCCAAAACTGCTACACAGAGCAGCAAGAATGATGGGAAGTGTTCAAAGTGAAGAGGCATATTTTGAGAGGGATTCATGGCAATGTGTCTTTTACTCTAATATGATTTTAAAAAATTTTAAAAATACCATATATTTTGATCACCTCCTGAAGTCTTCAAAGTCCTATGGTGACAGTATGCTTCATCACTGAGCATTCTATGGTCACCGCCTCTTAGAAACACTGAATTTCTGTAAAAGCTCTTTTCCTTCCTTTGATACAGCAAATGTCCTGTGAACCATCAATGTCCCATTCTTTCAGTTGACTGCTTTTGTTTACTGGCAGGAAAGGAAGCCACAAATTCTTCCAAGTAGCAACAGGGCTCCAGAGCTTGGCTTCATTTCCTAAAGGACAGGTGGCTCTGGGCACAGGTTATTGTGTTTCAGTGTTTGGGCTATAGAAGGGGAAAAAAGCACACTTGCAGCACAGCATGAGTTGTGGCACAGCAGGTGAGGAACAGGAAGATCCCGTCCCTTTCTGCACTGAGAGGAGGTTCCCTTGCACTAACCAGGGAAGCGCTTATTCTACTGAGCTATCTCCCTGGTCCCACAAGTCTTGCTTTCTTCTCACCAGCAGGCTCCTTGGCTGCTTTTCCATGCAGGAGGATTCAGAGGAAAGTGCAGCCATACTGTGTTCCCTGAGAGAAACAGGAACATGCACCAAGTTTCCACCAAGTCAGAGCACAAAGTTCCTGGTGTTCAAGAAAAGCCTGTACCCACGGAAGGCTCTCTTTGTTATTTAATAAAAAAAAAAAATATATATATATATATATATATATATATTTTTTTTTTTTTTTTTTTTTTTTTTCCAGAACCCAGGATTGAACTCAGGCCCTTGCACTTGCCAGGGAAGTGCTTATCCACTGAGCCATCTCCCTGGTCCTTCCATTGCAATTTTGCAGAAGGTACTAGGAAAGGAGGACTGGGCTATTGTGGGGGCTAGAGAGATGGCTCGGTGGAGTAAGTGCTTCCCTGGCAAGCTCAAGGGCCTGAGTTCAATCTCTGGTTCTGAAAGAAAAAAAAAAAAAAGAGGACTGGGCTGTGGCTGCAGGCGACCACCTTGCCAACACACAGGAAGGGTCAGCACTCAGAACTCAGCAAAGAGGGAGGCAGGGCAAGAGTAAAGAGCCCCTGCAACCAGGTCTGAACCTGCACTGCACAGACTGAAGCGTGCTACCTCCTACGTAGTCTAGCTGCTTAAGCAACTGTCTTTTCACTAATTTAAATTTTTATTTCTATCATTCATAACCAGTAAATTCAGGTGAATGCAACTACTCAAGATTAGAACATGTATGCCTTAAATTTCAAAATAGCCAATAATTCCTTAACATGGCCCCAAGTACACAACCAATTCTACCTCCCCACTTGATAGTCACAATGTGCAGCAAGTAACCATTTCCAAATGAATATGCACTGAAATCTCCTCCTTTTCTCTTTTATCAAGACATTCCCATTCATTACTCACAACACCCAGCAGCCTCCAAAGATTTAAAGGCAATTAGCCTGCACAAAACATTGGTAAACACCTACAGGGGAAAATGCTGCCTAGGAAAAACTTTCTACATAAGAAGTGTCTCTGGCTCTCCATTGCCCCCAGGACCCTAGGTGTAACTTCCACCAGCATCTTTTGCATGTATGTAATTTCTTTGTAGATATGCCTGCTGTTTTCAACTGTGAGTTCACACTGGACAAAAGGCTGAGGTATAACAGGCAATTAACATATAGTTGAAAAATGAATAATCATGAGTAGGCAAGCTTCTTGCACTCAAAAACCATCTGCTATTGCTGATGCCATAGTTGATTTAATTATTTTATTTTTCTCCATTAATTTATTACACAAATTCTTTACTGAGATTTTAGGAGTCTACAGCTATGTGACTATGACTATTCTGCAATGACTTCAGTTGGTGTGTGAAATTCTTTGGCTCTTCCAGTATGTCCCACAAAGTAAATAAGGAAGATGACTTAAGAGCCAACACATTACTCCTCAATTAAAGCTCAAAAGCTTTACTCCACAAAGAGTAAACCTTCTAAGCCAGGCAGCCAAGCCTTGGGGCACTCTCAGCCTCTCTGCCCTGAGGCTCTTGTTCTCACGCCCAGATAGTGGCTCCTCAGCCTACTGAAGCAAAGGGTGGAGCAGTGAGATACAAGACTGAGTGAACATCACTCTCCTCCACCCAGTGTGTAAGGCACTACCAACACTGGATCGCTTTGGTAATGAGAACCAGAGACATGTTCCATAGTCCAAATATGTATGCTATAAGGTAGTTACATTGCCACAAACATCCCTATCCAGTGGGGGAGAAGATGCTATATTTCACATGTGCAGCTGATACAGGTTTTTCCAACATGTGCTATTTTGCTTTATCACCTACTTGCAGACAAGCGAAACATGGAAAATTATCGATCATACAGAATGGCATCAATGCATTATCTCAACAGTTGAATATTAATCAAACCCCCATGGTCAAAGGGCACTTGGTGAGAGCCCAGGTATCAACACACTCAGAATAGTTTGATCAGTCTTCCAACCTACACTGTCATACACGTTTTCAGCTCAACTTTCTTTTTGTTTTTGCTTTTCAGAACTGGGGATTGAACTCAGGGCCTTGCGCTTGCCAGGGAAGCACTTATTCCACTGAGCCATCTCTCCGGCCTCCTCATTTTCAGACTGGAAAACTTATAAATAAGTTCTTTGACTTATTCATTCATAAGCCAACTAAGTCCTGAAAAATTCAAAACTTGAATGTTTGTAAGTCAGGGACTTTCTATATATTTTCTACTTTAAGAACAGAGAGTAACATCAACCATAATAACCTCAAAATGACTAAATTGAGGGTTGGAGAGATAGCTCAGAAGACTAAGCACCTACTTAGGTCAGGGCAGGGATCAGGGTTTGATCTCTGGCACCACAGGGCCACTGACCGTGCCCCCAGGGTGTACTGGGCTGGCCAAGTTCAGGCATGGTGCAGTGCCTGGGAGATTGAAAACAGTAAGAGCACTATGAGCCTGAGCTGCATAGTAAGACCTTGTACCAAATGCATAAAAAATAATAAAATAAAAATAAATTCAAACAAATGACAACAGAAAGAGTCCATAAAAGGTAAAGATGTCTCTGACAAGTAACTTCACTAATACTACTATTTTCTGACACTACAAGAGACACAACTCTTTATCTTAAGAATCTCTTGAATCATGTTCAACCTAATGTTTACACAAAATGCAAAATAGTTCATGATGAGCTATGTCAGCTAGACAGAAAAAGAATAAGAAAGGGAAAATAAACTGGTACAGCTGATCACAAAAGAGAATAAATAAATATGCTAGTAGAAGATTATATAGTACATTTTAAAAGAGGCAAAAGTACTCCTATTGCTATGTATGCAAAGTTTATTCAATAATAAGGGCATGCTTCATTAATTTACAACATTCAGATTTTCTAATTTATTTACTCAACTGGATACAGATCTTGATTTGATATACATAAAACTAGAAAATGTAGGGCTAACTTCTGAGCAATATATAATTTGAGGGAAAAATACAAGGAAACCATCTGAAATGTAATGAAAGAAAATAATTTTTCCCTACTTAGGTAATCCACTATGTACAGGAAAATAAATTTTATCAATTTCTCAGTACAAATATATTAGGTCCATATGTGACAATTTTATAAATACAGTCTCCTGAGTACACTCTATTGTTATGGTAGAGGCAATGGAAACTGATTTAAAAGGAATAATTTTCTTCTCTAATACTTTATTCTTTCCTTCCTTCTTCTGTCACCTGGGCAACTCCTTCCCACTCCAAAAAGAAAGCCAGCAAGTTGATATCCAGACTCTGTGTGTCCATTAAACAGTGAAATAGGACAATGCAAAGCACAGAGAGAGCAAGGAGGAAGTCCTGGAAGACTCATCTCCACAACAAGGTGCGTCTTAATGATGCACCATTAAAAGGCTCCTTAGAGTGCTGGGATGAGCAGGCATCTCAAAGGGCTCAGGGCAACCCAGAATGGGAAGGCTTGGGTCTGGTGATAACACAGTTAACTGATTTAAATATTTCACAGCAGGAAGAAGGAAACATGACAGCAAGGCTAGAGAAGGTAGGACCTCTAATCTGTAAAAGCAGCCACAACATACAGAAAACCTGGAAGAGCACCAGTGACACAGTGATACACAGTAACACAGTAGCACTGCTGAAGAGCTCCAAGGTCAAACTTCCTGCTACTCAGAACAGCAGAGCCTGAGAACAATATGCTCAGTGTTTCCAACTGCTCCATGCTCTAACAGAAAGTCCAACCTGTCTGGCTGAGAGCAAGTCACATGCGACATTTCATCATGAACACAAGGAGGTGACGCTTCAGTCTAAGTGTCATTCTCAGTGGGACAATATACAGTGCTTGTGTTAGTGTATTAAAACATTTGTCACTGTGTAGAGTGTGTGTGTGTGTGTGTGTGTGTATGTGTGTGGCTTGAGTAAAATATAACCATAGCTCCAAAGAAAGCTAGTGACACCAGCAGTAAAGCTCAAAGGAAAACTATGAGGACCATCATAGAGTTAAAGAAAGAAATCATTGCAAAACCTGCTAAAGTTTTGGAAAAATAAATTTATAAGTGTAATTCTAGGACCTCAGAATCAATTGTTTGGTTCTCCATTATTTCTTAAGGGAAAATGTGTTCTACTCTAGAAGTTTTCACTGTTTAAACACAAATCTGGAATGAATTTAAGTTCAACAAAGAGCTATCACTGTATTTCAAAACAAAAGGCTAACACCAAAAGAAGATAAAGCTTTGGCGTGGCCTCACCAACTAACGCAGAAAAAACCCACATGAAAGCAGAGCACCTCCTCCAGCCACCTGCCTGTTCTGAGTGATGGGCATTCAGCTGGGGGAGTTCTGTTGCCACTGGGATATCAGCCACGGGGTCAGGTGGGTCCTGCCTTTGTCCCAGTGCACTCAATTATAGGACAGTTGCAAGAGAGCACCTACGTCTCCCCTCAGCCCCGTGCATCTGTGCATGCAGACAGTCAAATACATTTACTATTACTTTACACCTAGACAGTTTATCACCACCATACTGCCTGCAGACAGGGAGTCCCAAAAGAGGGCTGTGGAAGGCTCCCAGGGTCTCCACTCAGAGCATACCATCTTTGAGGAGCCCCTCCAGAAGTCACATAGGCACAGGAAAATAAGGACAAAAATGTAGAGTGGGACAAAGGAATAGAACTCACAAGGAACCAGCTATGCCACATAACTTAAAAGTCACAACACAATATGACAGAAAATTAAAGGCGGTCGCTCTATGCCAGAAAGTAGAAATCAGTCCCCACTGTCACCAAGACAGGTTTCTTTTAAGGAAGAACAAGAAGAAAGACTGATGGAATCCTTGTAGGTGTGATAGTATTCCTTCTGAAGCCACCAAAATATTCTGATTCTTCCTCATACACAGAAAACAAATACCCCATACACCTACCTACTCAGCATGCAAAAATGCTGGAAAACGAAGAGGGACTGTTCTATCACCTACCAGTAGTAAACTACACATTGTCCTTCTTAGGGGATACATTCCCACACAGAAGCCAGCTATCTTCTGCTGAGCCAGTTACTTATTGGCAAAAATAAAGCAAGACAAAATTCCTATGAGAATAATCGTTTCACTAGTGTTATTTACGTTAATAAGTAACAGGTATGCATCTGTTACCTTGAATTTCATAATGATTTCTAAAGTCACTTGCTTTTTTCATACTATATTGATTGAAGCCATATAAACAAAAACCCTTTTTAAGGGTGCAAAAAAGACCTGAGACTATAATATCTCAGAGTCACTCTCTGAGGGCAACATTCTAGTCGCAACTCTCACAAGAAAACACAATGAGTTATATGGAAAAGACTCAGCTTAGGAATTAATTATTAAGGCTATCTCCCTTCTCCCACACAGCCAGAAAAGACCAGAGGAACAGGGACCTGATTGTCACCTATCCTCTCACACTCCTGATTCTGAGAGTGGCCCAGGCCACCAGCACTAAGGTCTCTTATCATACTTCCAGGTGACATTGGGGCCTCTAGTCCATTCTGATGAGAGCCCAAGACTCAGGGAACAGCACCACACTCCCTGCTCTTGCCACTCCAAGAGAATCTGCCTGGGCTTCACAGGGTTTAAACACTGGAACTACCCCAGGTGACTTGCCCTGTGTCATCACTAGTGATCCAGCCCTGCCCATACACCACCCCTCATTGCTGAGAAAGTCATAAAGCAGGTCCATGAATGGACAAACTGCTCTATATAAGTAGTGTTCCTCATAACCTTCCATCAGTCAATGAAGATGAACCCCTAGAGACCTAGAGGGAGTGAACAGGGGAGAACCCCAGAGAAGTAACAGCTGGCTAATAGAAACAGCAGGGAATTACCCAGAGCTGAGACACCAAGGGCCTGGGGCAATAGGTACCCAGGGCTTAAGGCCACTAACATCAAGGAAGCTGCACTTTGCTGCTGTAATCTGCACTGGAACTGAACAAGAGAACCCTCAACTGAGCCAGCATGGCAGAGCATATCTGTAATCCCAGTGCTCTGGGAGACTAAACCAGGAGGATAGCATGTTCAAATCTACCTTGGACACCTTAGTATGACCTTAACTCTAAATTTAAAAACTTAAAAAGGACTGTAAATGTAGCAGTGTGACTGTCCTAAACTCAATTTTAGTTACACCCCATCTAGAAAAGATCCACATTTAACTTTTAGAACACCACTATAATTAACTATTGACATAAAAACAATGAAAGTACCTAACCCTGGTGTCTGTTTAGGCCATACCTTGTAATCGGTTTCAGTTGTACACATGCACAAATATAGAGTGAAAAGCTAGGTATATGCATTGACTTTTGTGTATCACTCTTCTTTGTTAAGCTATGTATTAAAACTCTATTTGCCTGGCCAAAAAAAAAAAATCCACAGCTTAGCTGATCAATGAGAACAGGGAGCTAAACTTTTCTAATTATCAGGTTACAACACAAAAGTAGTCCCATTTAAATTCACTAAGCCAGGGCTAGGGAGATAGCTCAGTAGAATAAGTGCTTGCAAGTACAGGGTTCTGAGTTCAACCCTGGTACTGAAAATAAATAAATAAATAGGTTCACTAAGCCAGATATATACAGATTGATGCTGATCTTTTGGGTTGATAAACAAAACATTTGGGTCTTCATTAATCTATAAATGTCCTAAGTGATGAGTCTTGTGAAGTACCATACTAGAGGGAGGACTCTGTATTTCACCCAGCCCCTCACCAAAACTTGTGCCTTCTCCCAAACTCAACATCACTATACTGACTTTTGCCACATCAATCACAAGACTTCCCACTGAATTACTGATTCACTAACAACTAATTACCATGGCAAGACTCTGCTGGCCCTGTCTTCAAAGGAATCACCTTATTCCTGTGCTCTTTCCCTTGTGCTTCAAGAGTCTGTTGGGGAACCAAAATATTGGAAACCTCACAATGACACACCAAGTTATGAAAGTCCTCAGAGTAGTCTAAAGATACCTCAGTTGTCACCAGACACTGGAACAGACAGAGTCCTGCTCTCCACTTGATCCCTAATGTAGGTGCTTCTCACAGACATCTCCCTCTCAGTCCCGGAAACAACTCTACCACATAGAAGCTTACAATAAATCTGTCTCTCTGAGCCACAGGGAATATTGATAAGCACAGTCATGAATGTGTTCTTATTCATATAGGAGGGATGCTTGTGGAACAAAAACTGTATGAAAAGAAAACACATTCTCATTATTGGTGACAAAGCATATGCACTTCAGGAAAGGAAAATCATTCTTACTTGCCAAGGCAACAAGTCCACAACTAAGTGGTCCCTCCCACAACACAAAGACCAAGATGGCTGGTGGGACAGCGGGAGGCCCCTTCTGTCTGGAGAAAAGGCTGCCTGAAGAGCCAGCAAGGAACATGTACAGACATATCACAACCCAGCAATGTCAGGCCACTTCAACGACAAATCAAGGACAACTCTCAGTTTCTCTAAAATGTGTCACCAACTGGCAGTCAGTCAGCAAGGCTCACTTCTTATTTATACATGACTGAATATAGAGAAAGGAAGTGAATTAAGCCAAAGATTAATAAAGTTGAAAGGAGACGAAGAAGTTAACTCAGTGAGTGACAGCCCTACAGCAAGATAGTTGGAGGAAGAGAATAAGTCTGAGTTTATACACATTCTTCTCAGGAAAAAGAGGCACACAGAAAAGACCCAGTGGACTTGAGGTCTGATGCAACTCCAAACATTCTACCATCTGAAGGGGAAAATGCGTGAGAGCCTTGTGCACAGCCGAGCCACAGATCCTGCCACAAGCAAGAGACATGTGGTCCTGCAGCCAAACCCAGAAAAGAAATCCAGCCCATGAATTTAACACACAGAACTACAAACAGAGGCCTGTGCTCCATAAAGTTTCCTCTGTGCAGTTTGCAACCAATACAGGCTTCACCTTGACCATGCTGCAGATCTGGCCAAGGAAAGGCCCTGAGTCTGAACTCTACTTATTCTGAGGAATGTGTCTGTTTTCCAGACACAGGACATAGGAACCACAGAGAGCTCACCAGCTGTCTCTTGTCCTTCTAACCCTCCAGCCTCACCTGAAGGCATCAGCCTAGACAGCCATGAGAAAATGGTCAAAAGTATTCCAATGGAGAGAATTAACCAAGTAACTGCCTATTACAAAAATACTTCATGTGTGATTCTCCACTTCCTGAACAAGCTAGAAAATCATCCAGCTGTGTGGATTTCAGGGTAGAGAATGATACATACACACCCCCTCCAAGTTTCCACACTGGTAGGCAGAGAACTAGAATCAGTCCTGCAGGATTTGCCACTGACCAAATCTCACTGCCTCTCCTGCAACACTGTACACCAGCTAGGTTGGCTTCCCCCTGGCTTGCCCCATGGGCAGTGAAGTTTTCATACCAGCTGCTTCCATCAGGCCTAGGCTGTGGCTGGAGGCCTCCAGTTGCATCTTCCAGGAGAGCTGTGCTTATCCTCTAACCTGGAAGGGCATGGCCAGGGACCCTCTGCATGCTACTCTTTTTGGCTTTTAACTCTCCCTTTTGGTCTCCTGACATGGTTCACTATTTAGATGGCTTTCTCTCAGGCACACAGTACCCCTACCAATGTCACAGAAAGAGTCAAAGACAGCCAGGAAGATGTGTGCCTAGTGACCAGAGAATGGAAATATATCAGAGTCCTTGTGCCCAAAGTCCTGACCAGCCAGCCAGAGAAAGGCCATTCCACTCAGCAGTCCAGGTTCTGTGTTGAGAACAACTAAAGTAATTTCTAATGTTCTAATCTTTACTAGAATGTGCTAAGACTTCCACCTAAAAAAACACAGGTTTTGAAAGAGCAAGATGCAGGCCTCTTGGTGCCACCAGCCATAAGGAGTCCCTCACTGTGTTATGCTTTGGGGACTAAACCCTACATCCCTTCCCACTACTACTGCTGAGAGACCTATCCCCACCAACTTACTACTGAGAACACTCCAGGAAAGAGTACAAAATTACCAGTTCCCATACATACACGCATGTATACTTGGGGGGTGTCTGATAGTTGGAGGAATATTTAGCACAGACATTCACAGACACTTCTGTCAGAAGTAAAATGGGAAGCTGCACAGATAGAAGTCACTGAATAATTAGCAGTGAAGACAAGTTTACTCAGCTCCCCGCCAGTAGTGACTTTCACTCATCCCCAGAGGGGAAAACATCAGTGGTGATATGCTGAGGGGCTGGCTCCCCTTGCTTTCCAGAGGTCTTTAATCTGGTGATGCGACTATGGACACATCCCCAGACACACACATCTCCAAAAATGTTCTACTAAATCTTCTACATTACGTTGGTGGTTTAAAAATAACACATGTATATGTAAAAATAAGACCTGATTTTAAGTTAGGCCAGTGGTACAAACCGGTATTTCCAACACTGGGGAGGCTGAGGCAGAAGGACTGCCAAGAGTCAAGGCCAGCCTGGGCTATGTAGTGACTCCAGGCCAGCAGGAACCCTGTCTCCAAAAAAACAAAAAGTTAATTTACCAGACAGTCTATGTACACACTCCTGGCCCTCAGCCATTCCAAGACTAAGAAAAACTTCCAAAGTCAAAGAAAAGAATGTTTATTTTTAACCAAGAACTCAGTCAACTGCTAAGTTTTCTCAAACTAAAATATAAAAATAAATCTAAAAGGCAAAATCAAAACAAGTATGAAATAACAATGAACACCAACAGTCTATGGTTCAGTTTCTCTTCCCCGTATGTTCAGAGGGAAATAGGAAAAATGCCTTGTCCTTTGCATTCATAGAAAAATGGAACATAGGCAAACTGGTCCATGAAATCACAAAAACTAGCACCCCATGACTCCTGACCCCAGGAAATCCTGGGTGAGCAGAGTTAAGTCACATATCCAGGTAAAAGCAGATTTCCATTTGTACTGGTCAAGCCAGAGTCCTCAGGGAACTCAGGTGACCACTACATGGTGGCCCCTGAGGATAGGTCTGCTCAGCCCTGCATGAATTAATCAATCTCATGCCACCCAAATGTAACAAACACAAAAGCAAAACTAGGAAAAATAAGGGTTTACATTTTTTACAAGTCCTGGGTCAGACACTCTACCCTCTTCTAAAGCTCTCCTTAAATTGCAAAGATGAGATGTCTGAGCCAGGCATGATGGTGCAGGACTTATCCTAGAAGCCTTTGGGGCTAAACTGGGATGACTGAAAGGTTAGGCATGGGCAAAATAAAAAGACCTTGGATGTAGCTCAGTGTGATGGTCCTGGGTCCAACCCCCAGTACTGCCTTAAAAAAATGAAGGAAGAGAGAAGAGAAGAGGAGGAAAGGAGAGGAGAAGGGAAGGGAGAGGAGGGGAGGGAAGGAAAGGGGAGGGAAAGAGAA
>PVKA01024487.1:0-34156 GCA_004027165.1 Ctenomys sociabilis | reverse complement strand
GCTGGGGCCAGGGAGATAGCTCAGTAGAATAAGTACTTGGTGCAAGGGCTTGAGTTCAGTCCCGTTACACACACACACACACACACACACACACGCACGCACGCACGCACGCACGCACACACACACACACACACACACACACCCCAGAAATGAAGAAGGCTGACACTGACCTAGAAAGAACAGTGAATAAGGGAGTACAGGTGGCTAAGAAAAATACAAATACCACACGCACACAATCATGCTAACTAGCTCATTCATTTTAATTAACCGTATTAAATTATTTGTATTTCCTTATTTAGAACAGGGAAGGATTAGAAGTTAGAAAATTATAAAATAAACCACTATCATAGCAATTCACTAAATGGCTACCTTTTCTCTCTCTATTAAGAAATAATCATGGGAGCCTGGCGTGGTGGCGCAGGCCTGTAATCCCAGCACTCAGTAGGCTAAGGCAGGAGGATTGTTGTGAGTTCGAGACCAGCCTGAGCTACAAAATGAGCTTAAGGCCAGCCTGAACTGCATAGTGAAACCCTGTCTCAAAAAGACAAAAAAAAAAAAAAAAGAAATAATCATGGGGCTGCGGAGATGGCTCAGTAGAATAAGCATTTCCCTGGCAAACGCAAGGGTCTGAGTTCAATCTCCAGTTCCGCCAAAAAAAATAATCATTTGAAACAAAGAAAAGAAATTATCCCTAAAGTGGTCTTACTGGAACCCTATCTTGATGCTGACATACTATAGATTTTACAAGGTCTGTTGTTTCATACCTCTGAAGAATAGTAAATGCCAGATAGGATCACTTTTGACTATTTGGTTTTCAGTCAGTGGAGTGAGTGGTCTGTATATTCTCATGAGGAGAAATGGCCATCATATGGAGCAGGACAAGTGAGAACCAAAAGAATAGCCAAAGAAACATTACAATTTTGGATCAGAGGTTTCTAACTAATATCCCTCAAATTCCTAGTTACTGATGACCAATCACCAAGGATCATCAAATGGCACATGGCTTAATCCTGCTCTGAAAGCTAATCTTAAACTAGGGGACATACCCAATGTTAAAAACATAGATACAGAAATACCTGAAGTCTCAAACTTGTTGAAAATCCTTACATTTCTGGCAAAGTACTGTTCTATCACTACCAACAGACACAAAGATTTTCATTTATCTCCCACCAGACATATGGTTAAAATTTGTGGTAGATCCGGCACCACTAAACCAACTCACAATGACTGGTCATGAACACTGGTAAAACAAAGAAGCTACCTTTTTGGGATCTTTTCTTTCCTTCGCTATAATCTCAGGGACATAAGATCATTTCTATCTGGCTCTGAATAGTCTGAAATTGTGCTAATATTTATAAGTGAGACTAACAGTTGATTGCTGTTGTTCTGCCTAAACACCCTAATCCTACAGAGAGGGTAAGATTGCTAGGTCACTATAACATCTTGAATGCAAACTTCACAATCAAGACTAGTATGTACAAGGCCTTGGCTCAATTCCCTATCACTACAAAAAACCAAAAATATAAACAACTCTCACTTGCTCTAGATTGAGAAATAGTTACCTGAATTTGAAGCCATTGGAATAGAAGGACTCAGTCCAGAATCACTACAAGGAAGAAGAGCAATTTAAACCTAGATCAGATTATTAAAGAAGACAATTTCCAAAAGCCTATGTTGGATGGAGTACCATTTTATCAGGAAGATCATTTTCAAGAGGTGTAATAAAATAGACTGGATAATGTTATAGGGTCCCTCTCTGTACTGACCAAGAAAGAAAATCTGTTCTGTGGGAGAAAAAAAATCCCTCCAATTTGCTAAGAAGAGCTCTTTTTTGGGGGGGTTAAGATAGGGTCTCATTACATAGTTCAGGTTGGCCTTGAACTCACTATGTACCCCATGGTGGCTTTGAACTCGTATAGTGATCCTCCTGCTTCAGCCTCTTGAGTGCTGAAATTAAGAGCCATTGGCCATCACGCCCAGCTAAAAGCTCTTAACATGGAGCATCACTGACATAATACATGGGGGAGAGATGAGAATGTGAATTCTTTTTTCTTTTTTTGTATTTTAGGGAAGGGTCTACAGGGTGTTCAGGGTCTCTCTCACTACTAGATCGGACTTATAACGATCCACCTGTTTACTCCCAAGAGCTGGGATTTCAGGCATGTGCCCCCATGCCCAGTCTCAATTGCCATCTCAGTATGCCCCAGGGATGGGGCCAGCATGCCAGGCCCAGGGATCAAACACCCAGCCTCTGTGCCTTGCTTATAAGCTCTTTAATCCACTGAGCTATTTGGCTGACCCGAGAATGTGAATTTTCAATGAAAATCACATTAGTAAATAAGGGAAGAGATGTGGATGGGTGGCTAAGGGGAATACAATAATTTTTTTAAAAAAGTCTAAGAAAGTAGGATTGTACAAGGCCAACTTTGTTTCTCAAAACTAAATAATTCAAGTTGGACTGCCAAAATGTCTGTGAATTTTTCTAGCTCTCCCATCTATGGTACACACAGAAATGTCCAAAAACCCATGTGAGGGCTAAGTGCTCACATGTCAGCTTGCCGGCGGAGCCACTGCTGGCATGCACTGCTGTCCTGGATATACTGGAGAACCTCAGAGAGCATGGTACGCTTAAGGCGTTCTTCCTCACGTGTCTTCTTTAGGTGATCATATGTCCTGGCACCTGGAGGTATAGAAAATACCATAACTATAATCACCATGCACAGAAGTGACTGACCAGCAAACAGTTTGTCATTTCTTGCTTTCCTTTATAAAACTGCTTTCACAATTACTCTTCTAATCACTGTAAGTTCCAGACCATCCTGGGCTATATAGTAAGTTTTAGGCCAGCTGAACTATATAGCAAGATCTTGTTTCAAAAACAAAATCAAGAGGCCGGGGAGATAAGTGCAGGGTCCTGAGTTCAATCCCCAGTACCGAGAAGAAAAAAAAATTATGACAATTATTCTGTTAAGAAGGGCTATTGAAATAGCTCAGCAGTCTAAAGCACCTACCTGCTTAGGGAAGCTTAGGCAGGTGCAGGGGACCGTGGTTTAATCCCCGGCACCACATGCTGTGTCAGCCCTACCCTCAGGGCAGGCTGAGCTCACCAAAAAAAAAAAAAAAAAAAAAAAAAAAAAAAAAAAAAAAAAAAAAAAAAAAAAAAAAAAAAAAAAAAAAAAAAAAAAAAAATTACACAATTATTCTATCAAGAACCAAGTAGAGAAAAACAAAAAAAAAGGAACTAAGTAGATTTCCCTAAGTCTAAGATCCTTTTATGTATATGTACAGGCCAGCTTAGATGATTATACTGCTGATTTCTGTTGGTCTATTAATAGGAGCAATTAATGCTTAATTTTTTTCTCTCCTTTTAAATTTCATATATATAATACACACACACACACACCAATTTTGCATGCTTGTGTCTGGTAATCTAAACAACTAATTTGAAGACAACATTATATAACAACCACTGTAGAGGCTGTTATTTTGAGTGAAATTTTGTTATCGTAAATTAATAAAAAAAAAGAAATTTATATTGCAATTTTTTTTTACTATGTTTTATTTTCTTTAAAAAATATAAAGTAAATAAAATCCTTGTCTTAGTCAGGCATGGTGTTATATGCCTGTAATCCCAGCAGCACTCAGAAGGCCAAGTCTGGAGGATTGCTAGGCTACAAAGTGAGTTCAAGGCCAGCCCAAACTATACAGTGAAATCCTGTCTCAAAAACAAACAAAAAAGACCCCCCTAAAAATAAAAACAAAACAGCAGGCAAGCAAGCTAGGTATGGTGCTAGATACCTATAATCCCAGCACTTGGAGGCTGAGGCAAGACTGCCATGAGTTTAAAGCCAATGTAGGGTACACAGTAAGTTCAAGGCCAGTCTGAACTTAAATAAAAAAGAAATTAAAAAGACTGAAGATATAGTCTAGTGGTAGAAAAAAGATACAGTTTGCCTGCTATGTGGAGGGCTGTGGCTTCAACCCCAGTACTACCTCTCTAAAAAAATAAAATAAAATAAATAAAATTCCTTTCTTGACACTAAATGATACACTTTTATTCTTTTACCATTATTTAAGAAATCTGTGAGGGGGGACTCCAAAAGTATAAAGTAAGTCACTCATAACTTCATCCTCAGAAAGTAACTAATATCTTATTTACCAAGGTCTGTAGCACACTAGCCAAGTACTCTACCATTTAGCCACATGCCCCAAGCTACATACAGAAAGGAGCCAGAGTAGAATCCTAAATTGAAAGCAGTACCTTTCCTATGTCATGACTTTTATTATCTAGATGATGGTATTTAGGAGATTAAATAAATGAAACCTGACTGGAAAGATTGAAAAATCATTCTGAAAAAGAAAATCTTGTTTAAAACAATTAAAACAATTCACAACACCTCAGTGATTCCCTATACGCATTTGGATGATATCTGCCCTCTTACACAATATGTAGCTGAAGGATACTTACTACAAAAATTGGTAATGCCTGCTGTCCTATATTCTTGAAGTCGCTTTATTTCCCTTCGAAGTTCAAATTCCACTGTTTTCCCAAAAAGAACAAAGGGAGAAAAAAGAAAAAATCAGTATCGGTGAGTACTTTCACTGTTGAGTGTTTTTAATAATCCTGTTTTACATAGAGTTGGGCAATTTCATCTGGGAAACACCTTTTATTGGTAACCTCTCATTAGTAATTTTACCTAAGAGCTCATAAGAAAAGCCTACTCGAATTGCTTTTTAGCTGCTGTCTCCAGATGCAGCATCTGGAATTACTTTCTAGAAAACTTAGGAGTAAATTGGCTGAATTCATTTGTCTACAAAATTAAAGAATATAGTTTTTTAAATAATCAAGATATTCTGTTCCACCTACCCTCTCTTAAAATTTCTACTTGCACTCACGACTAGGCTCTTTTATGAAACCTATCTCTGGTATTGTTTGATGTGGCCCTGATGCAAGAAAGGACAAAAGCTCTGTGCTCAGGCCCAGTTAAGATTTTTACAGTTTTTCTCCTATAGGGACAAAGGAGCATTATGTTTTCCATAAATCAAAGATTTCTGCCTTCTCTGAGAGCACAGATCAGATTGCAGTGTCTGGGTTGTTATGTGATAGAACACTCAAACTTGGGTGCTTTTGAAATAGAAGATGAAGGAAAAGCCCAGACAGCCCATGGAGCATAGTTCTTTGAAGTGACACATAAACCAGGAATGACACAAACTGGGACAGGAAGTAAAGGATCTGTTGCTCAGTAGAAACCACACAAAGAATGCCAACCAAACAAGATGTTTGCTGAGGACAGTCAGCCTGGCTCAGAACATGCCCATGGCACTTAGTAAGAAAGACTTGCAGGATGACAACAGGCTCAGAGCCTTGGTTAAGAACTTCTCCAAAACTAAATAGAGATGCTAAACATACAAATTTCATAATGACAGTTACAGAATTATCTATCTAGTCCAGACTGTTTTAAAATTCTAGGTGTAGGGGCTGGGGAGATGGCTCAGTGGAATAAGTGCTTGTCTGGCAAGCGCAGGGGCCTGAGTTCAATCCCCAGTTCCACAAAAACAAATAAATAAATTAAATAAAATAAATAAAAGTCTAGGTCTTATGACCTTCATGATTAAAAAAAATTTCTTTGCTGAACTGTTAAACTCAGGGCCTTCACAATAAGCTTCATCTCCAGCCTCTTTTTATTTTTAATTTTGAGACAGGGTTACTAAGCTACCCAGCCTGGGTTTAAACTTCTGATTTTCTTGCTTCAACTTCCCAGAGTGCTAGAATTATAGGCATGCAGCACCACACTTGGCTTAATGACTTCAATTTTCTTTTTGTCCTTCTGAGACAAGGTCTCACTATGCAGTTCAGGCTGGCCTTGAGCTCAATTTGTAGCCCCAGCTGGTCTCGAACTGGCAATGATCCAAATGCCTCAGTTTCCTGAGTGCTAGGATTTCAGGTATGTACCACCACACCCAGAACTTCCATTGTTTTTAGAAAAATTAAAATATATATAACAGAACTTTTCTCAAGAATACTAGAGAGGGTTGGGGAAATAGCTCAGTAGAATAAGTGCTTGTCTGGCAAGCGCAGGGTCCCGAGTTCAATCCCTGGTTCCTCAAAAACTAAATAAATAAAAAAGAATACTAGAGAAAGGCAAGAGAATGAAGTATTATGTCTCTTAGTCATCTAACTCTGCCTAAAACAGGTTTTAATAATATATTTTTGAACAAAACGATATGACATCCAAAATATTATGTGATGTCTGCAATTTGCTTCATAATCCCATTGGGGTAAGAGCACAGATGAGTGAGTAGTTACAGATGAAACTCACCTGGCAGCATGCTGATTGATAAATGCTAAGGCTGGGTGATGGATACATATTTGGGAGTTTACTGTTTTTACTTCATATATATATTTGAAAATTCTTATAATAAGAAGTTGGGAGATGAATTACTGAACTACCATTTGTCTAGAAAAACAAAGGCACAGGTATTTTTAACCTTCCTTTTTCCACCTTCACAATCCCACATTTATCTTATGGTAATAAAAAAGAGGCCTGGCATGACTATAGACTTGAGCAATTTACTAGAACCTTGTCTCAAAAATATAAGGACTAGGAATGTAGTTTACTGAGAGAGCACTTGCCTTGCATGAACAAGGTCCTGGGTTAAATCACTATTACTGCAAAAATGAAGAAAAGCAAAGACAGATATACCCATTTATTCACTTCACATAAAGCATACCATTATCCTTTATTTATTTAGAAGTACTAAGGATTGAGCTTAGGGCCTTCACAGGGCCTTTAAAAGTGTCCCCCCCTTTGACATAGGGTCTTGTACAGTTACCCAGGCTGGGTTTAAAGTTACAATTTTCCTGCTACAGCCTACCAGAGTACCCGGATTATACTCGAACCACCATACCCAGCTTCTCTCTTAGCTATATATACACATATATGTGCTTAACAAGGTACAAAAATCACCTACGTGCATGGCTTTCAATGAATTTGTCATGTTCCACTGGCCCCACAATCCTTGCAAATCGCCTCATTGTTTCATAAAGGTCTTGGACTTCCTTGGGGTACCGCCTTTCCATTACTACAGAGAAAGCGAAACACAACCATGTTATAAAAATATAAGGATCCCAAAATTTGCAACTTTGTTTTCCTACAAATGAAATGAAAGCTTATAATTTCTAAGCTCACAAGACTAATTTACCCATGAAGAGGCAAACAGGAAGTCTAAGAAGGCAAAACACTAATCATAAGAACAGCATCATAGCAACTATCACACATGGATGTTGTTATCAGGGAACAGCATCTCTACTACTATGCACTACTAATGTCCCTCGTATCAAAGCCTTTTAATTAGTACAACGCACTACTGCAATAAAAAAACAAAGGTAGACCAAGCATTCTTTGAAATAATGCTGGCCCCAATTTCTAGTATTAATTTCCAGGGACAAATAAGGAAAATACAAGAATCTACTTGTTCCACCTGGAACAGGTATATTAACTTGGAAAAAATATATCATCTCTCACATGCCTCACTTCTCCCTACCTACACCTGGTCAGGTGAGGTATGTATTTCTGTCCAAAGTGCTCACTTGGTTTTTCTCCAAACCAAATTAAGTAACTACAATTTAATTTACTACTGGAGTTAGACTTTGCCAATTACCATGCAGGTGAAGGTCACATATGTGGCATACACAGGACCAGCAATTTTAGGGATCACTACTGACCAATTTTTTACTGAAAAGAGCTACCTGAACACAAATGGGGAGTAAAATTACCTGACAATAATTGGCAGGTTTGTAGAGTTAGGAGCTCTTGAACCATTTATTTGTGATTTTAATCAAAGAATTCAGTTTTACCTATTCTTGGAGTAAAGATATAGACTTTCATTTATGACAGTTATTTAAATTAAGTCCTGCTTTTTAGATGAATTTCTTTCCTTGCAAAAGACTTTCCTATCTACAAATTCCAAGAGCTGATTTGATAAGCAGCCACAGACAGACTGATCATTTTCACAAAAAACAAAACAAATAATATGATATTAATTGGGAGTAAAATTTTAAAATGTGATCAACCCTCCCCCCAAATCCTGCCTGTTATACTGAAGTCACCTGACATCACTTGTACATTCACTGTAATGACAGGTTTAAACTTCTGAAACCACAATAACTAATGATAACAAGGCCAAACCTACCTGACTACTGTATTATATTAAATATAGAATTTATGCCAGAGTTCCTTGTCTTCTGTAAATAAAAGAACAACCTAACCAATCTGTTATGGAAAACCCAGGAATTCCGATAGAAGAATCCATCAGTAAGCATGTCTACCAGAACATGGCCAATAACTATTGAAAGAGTTTGGGAAATCTGATTTGGGATTATTTTTGCAAACCCACAAGTCTTGATGAAAAGTTAAATTGGCAAGTTTATATACTGCTCCAAGGAATATACAATGATATGGTCATCTTTTGGAAAGCAAATTGTTAACCTGCATCAGGTTTGGTTTGGTTTGGCTTGGTTAGTAGTCTATAGATTGAACTCAGCACATTTACACTGAGCTTCTTCCCTTTTCTTATTCTTTGTTTTAAGACAGTCTCACTAAGTTCTTAAATTGTCATGGCTAGACTAGAATTTGAGATCCCCTTCCCTCAGCCACCCAATATAACAGGCATATGTCACTACATCTGGCATATCAAGAATTAATGAGTATACTTTTTGATCTGTCAATTCCACTTCTAGGACTATCTTTTTTAAAACAAAACTCCTGCATATAGCTGAATATGTATTTGGAAGGACTTAATTTACTAATGAAGTTATATTTTGACAATTACCATGCAGGTGAATGGTTACACACGTGGTATACATAGGACCAGCAACTCTGGGGATCACTACTGAGCAAACCAACAGTTGGAAGGCTGAGGCAAGAGAGGCACCTCAAGTTTCAGGCCAGCCTGGGCTACACAGTGAGTTCAAGACTAGCCTGAACTACATAATGAATTTCAAGAAAAAAAGAAACACTAAAAAATAGACTACATACACAAGGCTTTATTTGCAAAAAAGTTCGTATCATTTTATATAATTTTTTAAAACTATAAACAAGTCAAACATGGTTAAACCATTTTTATTTAACTAGATGAACCAGTTTATATAACTATACATATTATGTAACTATTAAAAGTAACATCCACCCTAGTAATTGCAAAAGGATCACTGTTTGCTGCCAGCCTAGGCTACATAGTAAATTGAAGGTCAACATGAACTATATAGTGAGATCCTGTGTTAGAAAACAATAAATAAGTATTCATTTACATTTAAGAATTATGTTTATTATCACTGTTATACGATGTTAAGTATCTTTTGTGTTTGCCTCCTATCTTGCAAAATAATTGTATCACTTTGTATTAATGTTTAAATAAAAATGTTTTCATAATCTGAAGATCAAGCTGGAGGTATAGCTCAGTGACAGTGCTTTTATAGAGCACTTGAGGGCCTGGTCTGAGCCCCAGCACCACAAAAACAAAACAAAACAAAAATAACGTGAACATCAAGGTTACATATGATATACAGTTTTAAAACATGATGTCATCTGGAAAATGATTCATTAATGCTGGGATTACTACACTAATAAAAAAAATAAGGTTCTTTTTTTGTTTATTTTTTTGAAACAGGGTCTTACCATGTAGCCCAGGCTGACCTCAAATCTGGGGTAATTCTACTGCCTTAAGGGCAGGCAAGATAGCTCAACAGACTAGCGCCTGCGTAGACAAGCGCAGGGACCAGGGTCATAGGCACCACATGCCTGCTGGCCTGCCCCCAGACACACTGAGCCAGCCACCAAGTCCCAGTGTGGTGGTGCACACCTCTAATTCCAGCCCTGGGAAGGCTATAAACAGGATTACCAGGAGCCTGAGCTGTGTAGTAAGACCCTGTACCAAACACATTAAAAAAAAAAAATCTACTGCCTCCCCCTCCCAACTAATGAACTTACAGGCCTGTGCCATAACATCTAGCTCACTGTTTTTGTTTTTAAGACAGGGTCTCCATATGCAGTCCAAGCAAACGGACCTTGAACTCATTTTGTAGCCCAAGCTGGCCTTGAACATATGGTCCTCCTGCATCAGCACCACCACCCCAGTACTGGGACTGCAGGTGTGCAACACTACACGTAGCTCAAATGTCACAAATTATAAATTACTAGTTCTTTCCACAACTATAGACTGCCTTAAAGGGTTCAGGGGTGTTGCTCAGCAGCACAAGAGCCCGCCTGGCAAGCTCAAGGTCTTGAGTTCGATTTGTGGTGCAAAAAAAAGTCAATAGATTGCCTTAAAGACTCAGTTTTTTACACTGTTGAATATATATCATCCTAGCCTTTCTTTCTTTTTTTGGTGGAACCGGGTATCGAACTCAGGCCCTTATGCTTGCCAGGTAAGTGCTTATTCCATGGAGCCATTTCCCCAGCATTTGGCTTTTTTTTTAAAAATTGTGTATCATTTTTAATGTCTTATTATTTTTTCATTCTCTTTAGAATACAATAAATTAAAAAAATTTTTTAAAGACTTGGTGTTTATATTTGTTTTTTGTTGCTGGTGACTGAACCAGCTGGATATGCTAACCATGCATTCTATTACTGAGCTATATTCTCATTCCTGCATCAGAATTTTTTAAATCTTCCTAGATGATGCTACCACACAATTTAGATTAAGCACCACCAACGTCATAAAATATTTCAAGCTATTTAATAATATTAAAACAAATTGTGAAATTAAAAAGAAACAAAACAGCTAACACTTACATTGAAATTTTCTAAGGTTGATTAATCCATGATCTCTTATAATTCTAGAATGAAAAACCACAAAAATCTGTGTTAGAATAAGTTGTAATAAGTTGTAAATTTATTATCTGTCGTATGTATCTTTTATCAGATAGTATAACCATTGTAAGGTAGAATAATGAGTACTCATGAAGTCATTCCTCACAAACTTTTGCAGTACAATTTTAAGATCTCTGTATCACACTTTTCCCCTCTCCTTGGGCACAGCAGATTCTTAATAACTATTATATGAATGAATGAATGAATGAATGACCATTCACAAATACTGAAAAATATGTACCTATCACTTAAGATGAAATAGGAGGGAATCTAGGTCTATGTCATAAAATTAGACAGCCTGTGAAAATGATAATCAAAATCAGACATCTAAGAAAAATCTGCTAACCATAAAAGGGCACCACAATCACACGTTCACTACTGTGTATCCAGATAACACTCTGAAGCTATTTGAAATACATATTGTGCATGTTTAATGGAAGGGAACCATAAAATGTAAGATCTAATATCAATTCTTAACAACTGAGTTCTATAGTGCTCTCTAGCTCTAATTATACGTTTTAAGCAAAGTAGGATTTAAGAAACCTACACAAGGTTGTGCCTGGAACCTTAGTTATACCAGAGATGTTCATGACAAGCAATAAAGCTTCTCATGGGAATAATGGGGTAAGCTTTTTTAACAACCATGGACACTCACTCCAGATGTGGAGAGTAAGCTTCATTATAGATCATGCTGTGCTCCCTCAAGAGTTCCTCTCTAGTCCCTGCTCCGACTGCTGAGATCTTTGTATCTGTAGTTAGTAATATCATTAATATATAAGCCACAAACATCTTGTATACTCACATCCTTCCTACCTCTCTGAACTATTAAAATCTCTATAATGCAACAGGAGTCTGAGATCCTGAATTTCTAATTCTGAATGTGTGCATGTGTTGTTTTGTTTTTTGGTTGCTGGGGTTTAAACTTAGGTCCTTTTGCCTGCTGTGGGGATCTATCACTGAGCTACATCTCCAGTGTTTTTTTATTTTTTAAAGTAAGATCTTTCGCTAGGCATGGTGGTGTACATCTGTAATCCCAGGCAGGAGTTCAAGGCCAGCCTAGGCTACACAGTGAATTCAAAATCAGCTTGATCTACAAAAACAAAACAAAACTGAAAAACAAAAAGACCTCCTTTTAGATGAAAGATTTCTCATAAAAAAACAAATAATTAGGGCCAGGGAGATAGCTCAGTAGAATAAGTACTTCCTGGCAAGCACAGGGTTGTCAGTTCAATCCCCAGTATCACAAAAATAAAAAAATAAATAGATAGATAGATAGATAGATAGGTAGATAAGTAAGAAGTACTAAGAAATTAGGCATTGTGGAGCACACTTAGATAGATAGATAGATAGATAGATAGATAGATAGATAGATAGATAGATAGATAGATGATGGATAGATGATAGATAGATAGATAAGTAAGTAAGAAGTACTAAGAAATTAGGCATTATGGAGCACACTTATAATCCCAGCACTCTGGGAGGCTGCGGCAGGAAGATTATACATTTAAGCAACTTAGCAAAACCCTATCTCAATATTTTAAAAAGGCTAGAGAAAGTTCAAGAGGAAGGCCTGAGCTCTCTCTGCTACCGAAAAAAAAAAAGGAAAGAAAAGAAAAAGAATGAGAACATTTAAAACACTACCATACTAGTTTAAATTGTTTTTGTAGCTTTTGTCCAAAGATCTTAAAATAACATATCCACAATACTTATTATTCACCAGAACATCAAGAAAGGGTAAGGAAAAAAAAGTAAAAATAAGAAATTATTATCTCTATTTGACAGATGGAAAAATTGAAGCCCAGAAAGTGAGAGTTTTTATGTACTGTATGCAGTCAGTAGTACAGAAATGAAAGAAGCCAGTATAGTTTTCTACTTACTTTTTTCGTCTCTGTCTCTCCTTTAGCCTGGAATGATAGATATCCACCACAGCCATCTTCAGAGCTATATATACATATGGATAAACAGTAAATATAGAAAAATAATATAAACAAAGCCAAGACAAAAAATATTTTACCCAAACTCTGAAGCTTATTCCACTCTAACTAATGTAGGAAACTTGTCTACTGAAAACATAAAAATATCCTAGCATACTGGCTTCGTCTTAGTAAACTACAATGAAGTTCCTTTTTCTGATATATTTATTCTATGGCATTACTTTGCAGATTAAATAATATCTGCTTTCTACTGAACACTTTTGGACATTTATTATGTATGGTACTATATACAGTGAATATTTGAAGTTTAGTAATAGATGAATATGCTAGAAATTATATTCATCATAAAAATATTTTTTTTGTAGTACTAGAAACAGACCCCCTGGACCTCTTGCATGCTTGGCAAGCCCTCTATCCAACTCAACTCCTCCAAAATGACACCATAGTACTATTTTTCCTCTGCTTTTAATTCTTTGGTGGCTTTCAACTGTTTTAAAAGTTCGAACTGCAGCACATTATGGAAAGTCTTCTAGCGTCTGTACACTTCTTATCTTTCCTGTCTTGTTTCCTACTGCTCTTTCATAGGCCCTACACACTGTGCATACAGAGCAACCAATTCAAGATCACACAACTTCTCAGTACAGATCATGGATCTAGGCAGCCTGATTCTAGACCAGTGATTAATTAAAATAAACACTGCAACTATCCAACATGCTTACTGCTATAAGTGAAAGGTTTACTTTCTCTGTGTTAGTCCCGTATCCTAAATCTGGCTTAAATGAAAATGAAATGTATGTTGTGGGGAGATTAAAAAAAACAACAACATGCTCTTTATAATCATCAAACTTCTACTTCTAGAAGAAAACACAAGTTGAACCTAATTCGATGCTATACTGAACTATTCATTTCACCTACAGATTCTTAAAGCGCCTTAAGATCTAATGATTTCAGTAAATAAGGGAACTATATTAATGACTTCTTGTCTGTGTAAGCTTTGTGTAAATTGACATTTTGGAGTTTTTCCTTTGTTTTCATTTCCGAATGTGTTCACAGAAGAAAGAGGCTCTAGACAGCATAACACAGCACCTTGCCACCTTATCCCAAAATAAAAAAGGGCTCAGTCTGTAGCTCAGTGTAAAAGCACTGGATTCAACAATACTTGATAGCCCCACACACACAAGGAATTACTAGTTTATTTTATTACATAAAAGCAAGTCACGGCCGGGCATGGTGGCGCATGCCTGTAATCCCAGCACTCGGGAGGCTGAGGCAGGAGGATTGTTGTGAGTTCAAGACCAGCCTGAGCTACAAAGTGAGCTTAAGGCCGGCCTGAACTGCATAGTGAGACCCTGTCTCAAAAAAAAAAAAAAAGCAAGTCACTATAGCAATGTAAGCTCCTAAATAGTCACTATAATAGCCCTGGAAAGATTATATATGAGGAAATTCTGGACACTCCATATGGATTCATTACTGTGTATCTCAATGCTACTTGCCCTTAGGTTATTCTTAGATTAAAAGGTTCAATACCAAAGTCTTACATCTGTGGCTATCAGAGGATATGCTACATATAAATGTAACTTCAATCACCAAAAGATGTCCCAAAATACTTTATCCAGGTCATTTTCCTAGTGCCTCTGAGATAAAAATAAATAAATAACCTAAGTCTTGGCTGGGTAATTTGGAGGAAAGTGAAACAATATTTTATAAAGTTTAAGTACTTAAAAGTTTCACAATCATGGGTTGATTGTTCCTAATAAGTTCAAAGATTCAACACTGCCTCATTTTTCCTCATAACTAGCAACAACTGGAAAAAAATTCTACTGCCAGGTCAGATGTTTTAAAGATTTAAGGCAATGGTTTTCAAACTTTTTTTTCTTGTTTAGCCTAGTCGTTATTCTTTGGTTTTTTTTTGGGAGGGTGAAAACTGTACCAGGCCCTTACACAGCTAGGAAAGTGCTCTAATACCCAGCAATATTTCCATCCTCTTCAAGCTCATTTTTAAGTGGCTAACTTTCTATAAATGTAATCATGGGGCTGTTCCATATAAAGTCTTGATACCACAGAATACCCCATATTCTGCCTCTGTTTACAAAATAGTCATAGTCTAGTTAGACATATGGTGTGATTCACTTTACCTGCCTATATTGTATAAGAGTTCAAAAGGAACAGACAAGAGAAGCATCCCTGATATACAATGTAACCAAGAACAACTTCTATAGGTGCTTTAAGTAAAGAAGCATTAGGAAGTCAACAATTCAGTGAAGGAAGGGAAATAGATGTAGTAACAATAGCTTAAATACTTTAAGAACTACTCATGTTTTGGAATTTTTATATATTTTATTTATCTACCCAATAAATTAAATAGGAGTGTGTTGGGTTGGGGATAAAGCACCCTACATTCAATACCCAGTACTATAAAAAAATGTTTTGAAGATTTAGCACAAATTACTACTAATTTTAATCAAGGATTTCATAATTTCTGTAAGGTATTATCATATTGTTTCCTGAGATTTATGTGGGAATGACTTATTTAAAAAGAAAAAATAAATTGAAGAGATTATGCTACTAAAAATTTTTTTCAAAATACCTACTGCTGATAATGGGCACTATTGGCTCTACTGCTTGATCACTTCACTAGTTTAAATATGTATATCTGACTTTAGAGGATGGGAAAAAAAAAAAAAAAAAAAACACATAGGAGCAAATGATAAGAGAAATAGAATTATTCCAGAGAAAAATGCTCATTCAAAACTACTGACTCTTCTTTTCTTTATAAAGCACACTCAGGTAGCAGCCAGTGCTTATAAGATCTTAACTACATGACTAAACCAGGAGGGACCACAGCACAGCAAGCAGAACAGAAAGGGGAAGGCAGACACTACAAGAATGAGAATCACCAGTGCATAGCAACTAACGCAACTGGGGGCTCCAGTACAAACTGCCAGACACAAAATCAGAGATCATTAAACATGAATAAACCAAAACTAGCTGTAACCTTATCCACATAGAAGGCCTCTGAATTTGCAGCTTTGGGAGGGAACAGTCTCTGTGAAATTACAGTGGGCACTGATAAAAGTTTCCAAACGGCTGGCCTTAAAATATTTCAAGAAGTGGGCAGAAGACAGAGGCAGCTCCTTCCCACTGCAATGTATTTCTAACATTGTTCAAAATAGCTGGCAACATGTTTCTGTTTTCTTGACAGAAGGCATTTACTGCTTGCCTGGCAAGAAAATCAACTCAGAGAGCTTAACTGCTGAGAGGCTAATCAAATCCTTACTGCAACTGCACAAGCACAAACCTGTGATCAGGTAGTCCCCTTTTAAAAAGTCATTCCCACCCCAAGCTTTTGGCCATTTGTGCACAGATCACTCTGAGAAGAGAAGAAGAATATGTAGCCTACTAGAAGTTAGCAAGCAATTATGAAGTCTTAGGCAAATTACTCCTTTGTACATTTCTCTAAATGTAAAATGGGGAAATATCTTTTCCTGCTCAAGAATTGTGAAGCTACCAAAAATAACAAAAAAACTTATCCCTTCACCTCCCAAAAAAGAAAAAACAAACAGCAACAAAAACTCAAGGATGTAAAGACAGTGAATGTTACACAGGATTAAAAACAGAGAGAATTTGGAAATAGATCTGTACTTGCTAGCTAGTCCACTTTCTCAGGAAAGTTACTTTGTATGCTTTAAATTCCTCATCTGTAATATGGGACTAATAAAAACACTCACTTTTTCTTGAGGACTAAATGACTTCATATAAATAGAGGACTTAAAACAGCATCTAGTAAACAGCCAAAGCTATATGAATTGGTTATTGTTAATAGTATTTAAGTCTAAAATATCTTATGTATAAAACAGCTAGTTCACTACAAAAATGAAAGGTACTGCAGCCAGCCAGATAGCTCAGCAGACAAAAGTGCTTGTTTAGACAGGCACAGGGACCAGGGTTTGATTCCCCAGTGTGCCATGCTGAGATGATAACTGAGATTGGGCGTGGTGGCATGCGCCTGTAATCCTAGTGCTTGGGAGGCTGAAAACGGGAGGATCACTACTAGTTTCATCTGTGTAGTAAGACCCTGTACTAAATACTAGAAAGAAAACAAATGGTACTACCAAGAGCTGAATACGAAGAGAGCAAACTGGATATCTGCCCTGCCAACTGTTCAAGGGTCTAACGGCTGGGTATATAGGCCAAAGAAATACAGTTAGAAAAGTGGCAGGGAAACCTTGCTGAATTATTTTCAACTAGGAGTGTAAATGGTATTAAATGTGTAATTCTGAGAAGTGCTGAAAATACACTCAAGAAAAAAATGTAAAAAGTACAGATTTGGCAAATAGGAGGAATTCATTAATATATCCTTTGCCTGGAACAACACTGACTAAAAGGATGGTGCTCAGAATTTTAGGATCCTAAGAAATTCAGGTAAAGAACAGTTCAAAAATTTAAGGGAGATCTCACAAATGCAAGGAGATGGGGAAACAGATGGGAACAAAAGGAAACCACATTAAGCATCAGACTGAGATCTCATAATATACCAGAGGACGGGAGAGCTCCAAGTTAAGCATCTTCCACATCTCTATTTCTGAAGCAATGATTTTTGCTTATTTAAATAAAAAAGTAGAGGCCATCAAGTAACTCCAGAAGTTGCTTTTTTCCTCCTCTCGAACACTGCTACATTTGCAGGAACCTTTCTGGGCCCATTCTGAAGCCTTTCTTGTATGGATGGAATACAATTATTATCTTTCTACTGTATCCCAGGCCTCTGTAATGAACCATGCAAGCCAAATCTTTTACACAAATACCATGAATCCAAGCAAAAGTCTTTGTGTGAGAACAGGGCTAGATGGCATCATCTAATGTTCTAGAAGGTTTCCAAATACAAAAACCAACCAGTCTACTCCCTCCCAGTGGTTATAAGTGACAGAATGTGAAAGGAATGTTAATGTTCAGTAATACTGAGTCTAATGGCACAAAGGAATGGTAATAACATCAATCTCAATTGTCTACCACCTTTCATTGGAGACTTCACACTCTGACTAATCAGTATCATCCCTTTTTTATGGCAGGTGACACAAAAATGGCAAACAAGACTTCAAGGACTTGCCTAAAGAAGATACACTGACTCAGAAGTAAGCCTGAGGTTGAATCAGGGTCTTGATTTCCACTGCACCTGTGGCCCTTTCTGAGCCAGGCATACCTAAAATCTTCTACTCTTGAAGGTCCTTGGACTACTAGTCCCCTTCATGGAGCTTTCTGGAAGAGAATGCTCATTGGTCCCACTCCCCAGTTTTTTGGGTCATGCTACCCAAAAAACCACTACAAGAGGTGAGACCCACAAAAAAGCCATGTGTGGAACAGCACATCCCTTTGACCTCCAGTGCTACCAAACCTCTTTAATTTTTCTTGTTTGTTTTTTTTTTTTTTAAAGACAGTAGCTCACTGTGCAGTTCAGGCTTGCCGGAACTCATTATGAAAACCAGGCTGGCCTTGAACTCATGGTTATCTTCCTGCTCCAGCCTCTGAGTGCTGGGATTACAGGTGTGTGTTATAACACCAAACTAAAATGTTAGTTTAAAAGGTATCTAGGGCCAAGGATATAACTCAGCAAAGCAGTACCTGCCTTGCAAGTATGAGGCCATGAGTTCAATTCCCAATACCAAAAAATAAAAGGCATCTAAATATGTTATAGTTCACCAATGGACCAGGGAAAAGGATTATATTTATGTTTTATTAAAATTATAAATAAGGCCTAATAATTGATGCTTCAGTTCTGGTTTAAATGAGAATCAGTAATTTACTACATTAGAAAATCTATAGGAAGGACACAGATAAAGTAGGTTAGAGTTTTGAAAAGTTAATTGAATTAAAAATCATTAATCCGCTACTTCTTTCTAATTATTCCTTTTGTGCCTACAAAATTACAAGAAAGAACAACGCTACCAGATGAAATGGCAAATCTAGATTCTTCAAAGAATGAAGGGCACGTTAAATACCAACCATTATCACAGTTTTCTTAATAATGTCCAGAGAACCTTGGATTAGATCCTACAGGAGTGATTCAGCAAGTCTTTCAACTAGTTGAGCCATTACTGACATTAGAGATTTTGAAAAGTTTGAATCAAGTGTGATTTTTAACAACATCTAGAAGAATATTTACAAAGCTGCCCTTGATGCATATAGTAGTAGCCTGATACTCTAGCAAGAAAGATAAAAGCTAGGAAATGTTGTTTTAATTAAAGCAAGTATGTATATAGGGAAACACTGAATGGCACTCGGCACACTACCTTAAAAGGAACAGCACAAGAGGTGAGAAGAGATAGCATGAGTCAGTGGTGTTGAAGAGATTGACATGCAACACTGAACAAATACAATGGATCTAGTGAGTGCTAAAGCAGCTTGTTTTCAAGCTTTCCTCTTTTAGTTCATCTGCGTCACTTTGACTTTCCTTAAAGTTGTGTGGGAGAGAAGAGGAATGAAATTTTGCAAAAAATACTTTGCATAAAAAAATGTGTAGATAAAAAAATCCTCACAGTAAAACTTTTATAAGAACTGTTTGTTTCTCCTCGGCTGGTGTAACAAATATCCAGGTAACTGTGCTGTGGAGAAAAGAATCAAGTTCCCCTTGTAGAGCGAGTACCAATTAGTACAGCATTGATTAATTTAACTGACTGATTTATAATCCAACAAGTATTCTACTTGCCTTTTCTACCTGGTACAGGTTTAAGAGAAATAATGAAAGTGCTTCTTGAGATACAGATTCTAATGGAGTATGACTGATTTATTGCTGAAAAAAAAAATGAAAGATGGGACTATTTTACATAAGTTCACTCATATTCTTTTTTTTTTAAATGTATTTAGTACATGATCTATAGGGTCTCATCACATCAGACTTGGAGTGATCCTCCTATTTTCAGCTTCCCAAGCGCTGGAATTACAGGTGTGTACTACCACATCCAGTCTCAATCCCTATCTCACCGCGCCCCGGGGACAGAGCCGGCACAGCATGCTGGGGATTGAACCCAGGTCCTTGCGTTTTGCCTAAGCAGTCAATTTAGGCCACTGAGCTATCTGGCCAGCTAGTTCATTAAAAGTGAAGGAGGGGAAGAAACTCAACAAGTCTAATCTTTTAATTTAAAAAAAATATTTTTGACATTGAGGACTCAACTCAGGGATTCAGGCATACTAAGCAGAAGTTCTACCAGCTTTAATTATGAATTTCTAACAATTATGGCATTCAGCACTTAAATTATAACAAAAGAGCTACCTGAGATTAGGATTCAAAAATGCTATAACTTCCAACACTTCTAAGAAACAAGAAGCTTCTAAACCCATGCAGAAGTTTCACTGCTATTGGAAACTTGGGTTTAACACATTGCAGCAAAAATCCAGAATCAGAAGCTACTACTGAAATTTCAATTTCTTCACACTGTTTACCTTTCTTCTAAGAGGCAAGTGAAGGCCACTTAACCACTTACCTCAGACAAAAGAAAGTACACTGTGGTCCAAGGATTGGGACATTCTCATTTCCTACTGGATGATAAGTTATCATCACAAATCTTACTCAGTGTAGTTAAATCGAGACAAATGGGTAAGTTTTGTAACTTAACTAACCATCAGGCTTTGAGTTCCTTGTAAGTATGGGACATGTTTTAATAATTCCTATATTGCCAACATTTAACACAGTATTATGACATTTTTGTAACTAATGAGCATTTGATAAAATATTACCGTGTAAAATGTCCGAGTCATCTTCAACAAAATCAATGTCTCTCAAGTCCCACTCTGCATAATTGTCAAATTCCTGTTAGAGGAAAAAAAAAAATCCCCCCAACACATCATCAACTTTGAATAATGCTTCACAGTAGTTCTGCTTTAAAGGCAACAAGAAAATGATATGCATCACCATTTTACACTCTGTTGAATTGGTTTTCCACATAAGACATGCCTGTAGCTCAATTTCCTTTTTTTTTTACAGAACCGGGGATTGAACTCAGGCCCTTAAGCTTACCAGGCAAGCACTTATTCCACTGAGCCATCTCCCCGGCCCTGCACCACCATTTTAAAAAAATACTAAATGAGCTAAAAAGCCAGAATACTGTACAAGTAACAGGAAATCATGAAAAAAATCTAAGAGGCTCTCAGGCAGTACTGAAAACAAAAATTAGTTACAAATTTAAGAATGGAAAAAAAAAAATTACTATTCTAAAAGTTCCATGTTTGCCAGGTGTAGTGGCACAGTCTCATGAGCCCAGTGCCACAGGCTGAGGCAAGAGGATTGTTCTGAATTCAAGGCCAACCTGAACTACACAGGTGAAACCTTGTCTCAACAAAGGGCCCGGGAGATGGCTCAGTGGAATAAGCACTTCCCTGGCAATTGCAAGGGCCTGAGTTCAATACCCAGTTCCACAAAATATATAAATAAATACAATGTTTAGGCTGTTAATCCTCAAGGAAATAAAAGCTTAAGCCTTCTTCAGGTATGAAAATTGTCTGCATTAAATTATCTTCTAAGGATTTAGTCATTTTTATTCAGTTCAATGAATAGATTTTTTTTTTATAATCTACACAATGACTATAACTTGTGGAGGTGGTATGTATGGGGTAATGGTACACTACAAACTGCCATGAACAAAATGCTGATGTACATATGGCTAAAAAAATGTCTGTAATTGGTGGAACTTTCAAGTTATCTCAGGAGCATGGTAGCTGTGCACTAGATGATAAATCAAGATACTTGTAACTACATTTACATGGCTTTTAATTCCAGACTGGATGAAAAACACATAGTATTTATATATGTTCAACACTGATTTACAAACTTGTAGAGAAGTGTAGGAATTAACAAACTGTTACTATATAGCCCGCTGCCCATTTGTTATACAAAATGTTTTATTACCATACACGCACATTAATCTGTTCATGCATTACCTATGCTGCTTCTGTACAAGAAAAGCAAAGGGGGAGTGTTACCATATACAAACATAAATTCCCTACGGTGAATGTTACCATATGTGTATCTAAAGAGTACTAATAAAATAAAGATGGTTTAAAAAAAACAAAAAGGAAAGGTTAAGCACAATGGGAAATGTATGATCTGCCACATCATGACACAGTGCAACTTTGAAATCCCCTAGTCATGGGATGAGAACTAGACTCTCCATACCAGCACTTACACAACTTCAGAAATAAATTCTTGGTCTTTACTGTTTCACAAGCAAATAATGCTTACAAATCAAAACAAGAATTCAAATTTTTAAAAATGTGTCTGCATAAAAGTCCTACAATTGGTATTTTGATAAACTGGTAAGAGGCAGAAGCTGCATTAAGAAACAAAAATGCTTTTTCTTTCATGCTAAAAACAAGTTTCTCCTACCTACCTCAATGAAATCTGCTCGAGCTGGCATGTATCCTGCCATGTCCCGAGAAAGCAAGGAGTCAAAGGTGGGTCGGGGAGGGTCATCTGTAGCTGGAAAAATTTAGTTTTTCTTAGTCACTAAGATACTGACACAAAAACAGTCACACAGAAAGTCCTTTTGTCCATTCTGAAAAATTTTGGAGAAAAAGTGTCTAACAGAGTAACTTTAAAAGGTTTTTACAAAAGGAAACGTGAAAAAGATAGTAAACAAGTATGGAAAAACTACATTCTTCAGAAAGGAAATTAAGACAGAAAATATGGTAAAATTCCTTCTGAATTTGCTTTCCCATAATGAAAGGAAATCAAAATATTTTTCTTCTAATATAGAACTTAATAAAGTGGATTTAGTTCCATTACCTCTTAGAACCAACCTCAATTTCCACATTACCATCCAACTGAGAAACAAAAACACTGTATTTGGAAGTTAGCCAAGATATGGTATCCCAGCTCCAAAATATAGTAGTCCCTATAAGTTCACATATTATTTAATCTTTTTAGTCTGTTTCTTTGTGTGTAAATGAAAGCACCCATTCTGTTTATTTCATTGAATTGCTCTTGAAAGTATTAGCCTCCTAAATGTTATTCAAATAGAAGATATCATGAGCCTCTGAGTTAGTTATAAAACTAAGAAGAGTGAGGAAAGGAGAGAAAACATTCACATCTCCATTATTGTGCTCTCAGAGTCATTTAAGAAAGACATCCATTTATAATTCATTATGTTTTTTGGTTATATTTTATTAAAAGACCAGCTGGTCCTGCAGGCATACAAGGTTTTTAAATTGCCTTTCTGCCATAATCAAATGAATAAAAATTACAAACTGCTCATTAGGCTTGGCACTAGGGCAGTTAATAGTAATGAGTCAAGTACTGGACCCTGTTAAGCAACTTATACCTATGTAGAATCAAGGAGTTGTAAAAAGGCTTTTATCCTAATACAATGGACATGTCGGTCCTTTTTGACACATTCTCGTAAAAAAGCATTACAGTTAAATGATAATTCAGCGAACTCACAGTAGGTAGAATTATACATCAGCTTACAGTACTCAGACATTCAGTTTAGTATTCAACTCTGACTCCTGCGATGTGTTCTTTGCTGCTTTATGGTCCTGACTCTCAATAGCTGCCATACCAATTTCTAATCAAATTACTGTTTACCTGCCATTGGTACAGGGCTCAAGGATGACCTAAGCATCTCTCACCAAAACTAGGTGGCACTTACAGTGAAATGGAATGGCTGTATCAGCAGTCTTTGCCTCCTCTGCTTGTTTCAGGTTTAGCAGGGTAGAAGCAAACAGAGGGTTATTGATGAAATGCTTCATGTAGTGCTTTTCACATTCTTCCTTGGTCTTGGTGCACATCTGATTGGCAACATCTTGCCTAGTGTGGGAAAAGAGGGAAGGAAGTCATACCTTCCCATAATACTAAAAGCATGGTTTATTCTTTTCATATTTTAAATCAAATCCATATACCACTAGCCCACTAACTGATGTCATGGAGGTATTTGCTCTGCTGAGCAATATACACTTGTGTAATCTGAAGTTTCAATTCTTTTTTTTCCTGTGGAACCGGGGGTTGAACTCAGGCCCTTGCACTTGCCAGGGAAGCACTTATTCCACTGAGCCATCTCCCCAGCCCATGATGTTTCAATTCTTACAATTCTTTTTTTTTTTTTTTTTTGGCAGAACTGAGGATTGAACTCAGGCCCTGCGCTTGCCAGGGAAGCGCTTATTCCACTAAGCCATCTCCCCGGCCTCTAATTCTTACAATTCTAAAATATGAGTTGGGCATGGTGGTGTACACCTGTAATCTCAGCACTAGGGAGACTGAGGCTAAAGCAGAAGGACAGCCACAAAAGCAGCTCACTTACAGACTACTAAAATCCCATATTCTTGGAAAGCATTTCAGACCTGGAAAATAATGCACAAAGGGAAAGAGAACTTACCTCTGAATCCTGGGTCAGTAAAACAGCAGCATAGCTTTCCTCTACTTGAAGTTCCTCCCTTCACTTTTATACACTAATGGGAAGCAATTGTTCTGTCACTGAGTTACAGTCCAGCCTCAATGCAGGACCACTTTTAACACCAAGCTCTTACCAATTTCCAAAGCCACAATCCATCACAGCTTCTAAAAGTGCCATTTCTTCTTGAGCAGTCCAGCTGGGGTCAAGAACAGGAAAGTCTGAGGTCTAAGGAGAAATAAAGATTTTTCTAAGACAGAGGTAAAGTGGAACTAAGGAATCTTCACTATAGTACTAGAGTTAAATGATTCTCTTGATGTTAAGAAGTATCTAAATTGCATTATCAGTTGTCTCCTCCCATTCCAATGTAGCTAGACCACTAGCTACAAAGGTCTCCAATAAACATCACCCATAATTACTATATAATACATGCAGAAGTACATAAACTTAACAAAAAAAAAATGTTATTTACATGATTTACTGAAAAGGTTTAGAAACGAGGTCCAATCAAGTAGCATTTCTAGTGCATAGTTCACGACTTTTCTCTTCTTGGTATTCTTTTTTTATTTGTGGGACCAAGGATTGAACTCAGGTTCTTGCGCTTGCCAGGGAAGTGCTTATTCCACTCAGCCATCTCCCCGGCCACTTTCTTGGTATTTTTTGATCTTTTTAAATTGCTCAGATTAGCCTTATACCCAGGATCTTCCTGCCTCAAGCTCCTGAGCAGCTGTGATTACAGGTGTATGATACCATGTCCAAATAGAATTTAAACACTACTTCCCACTGAAAGGAACATGGGTTTAAATAACAGACTAATGCCAGGTCTAGGTCACAAAATGAACACAACCAGATTGAACATTTTGTCACACTAAAAGGCTTAAGAAGCTCTCAAAGACTGTATGATATGTGCCATGTCAAAAGAATTCAGAAGCCAATTTGCACAAGCTCTTGCTAACCAAAAGTAGAATGTTTAGACTGTCAATAGGATAATAACTTCAAAAGAATGAAACACAGCAAATATTTTAAGTATCTGGTGGAGAGTCCAGGTGAGGTGACACACTCCTGTAATCCCAATGCTTCAAAGGCTGCAAATAGGAAGACCACTATGAGTCCAAACTGTGTAGTGAGATCCTACATAAAATATAAATATATTAATAAATAAAATAACTTTCAAAATTCATATCAAGAGCAAAATAGCTAGCATTTATCCTGCCTTCATTCAGGCTAATGACACAAATAATGATAAGAGGTGCCTTTTGGGGGCCAGGGAGATGGCTCAATGGAATAAGCACTTCCCTGGCAAGCTAAGAGCCTGAGTTCAATCCCCGGTGTGGCCAAAAAAAAAAAAAAAAAACGAGAAAAGAAGTTCATTTTTTTTTTCTTTGGTACTGGGGATTGAGCTTGTCAAGCAAGCACTTATTCTACTGAGCTATCTCTCTGGTCCAAAGGTCTTTTTAAAAATTACTTTGCCCCCATATTGCAGATTGAATCCAGGGCCTACTACTTGTAAGGCAAGTACTCTGGAGCTGAGATCTATACCCAGTTGTTTGTATTTTTATTTTGAGACAGGGTCTCAAGAAGTTGCTCAGTCTGGCCTTGAACTTGGGATCTTCCTGCCTCAAAGCAGTAGTCAGGATTATAAGAACGTGCCATCAAAATCTGGTCCTATAAAGTATTCTAGTGCATAAACTGAAAGATCACTATTTTGTCATCTCTGAGTTTTTAAGAGATAAAGACAATGATAATATATGAATAGGATATAGCAGTGAACATTATTACAAATGTACAGCAAACAAAGAAGACAAACACTAGGTTGCTCAGTAAAATCCAGATTATTCTAACATCTATAAGACAAACAATCCAGATTTTTTGTTTTGGCATGTGGCTTTTTGAGACAGGGTCTTGCTATGTAGTCCAGGCCAACCTTGAAGCTGGTCTGTAGCCCAGATTGGCCTTACATGATCTTCCTGTCTCAATCTCCTGAACGTTGGAATTACGTGCATGTGCCACCACACCTAGCTAACAACCCAGTTTCTAAAACTCAAAGTTTAAAAAAATTTGAAATTGCTTAACACATGATTCCTAGAGGGTAGAACACACAGAAAAGACACAAAGTGCCATGTCCCTTCCTGTATAGTTTTACTCAATGCATCTTTTACTTTTTGGGGGCTGGTCATCTTTTAACATCTTCAGTGTTAAATCATGTTGACAACATATACCTCGGATGTAGTACTATGAGAAGGCACTTTACCTTTGTGGTCTTCCTAAATACTTATAACAAATCTAACCACGATGAAACATCAAATTACTGAGTATTGCATAAAATACCATTAAGTTGTCAAGGTACTGAATAACAATAAAAGCCTCAGAAACTATCACACACAGGATGAATCTAAGGTAACACAGTGACTAAATTCAATGCAGGATCTTGAACCACAATTTCTTTTTCTTAATTTTAACAAGTGTACACAATACTGTAATGTGTTAACTTGAGTAACCAGGATGAGACAGGAATTTCTATTTTATGTCTGAACTTCCTTGCAGTTAATTATTCTACAAATTTTCAAAAAAATCGATGAAAAGACAAAGGAATGAGAAAAAGTGCCCACAAAAAACAGAAGCCATGTAATAGGCAGCCACTGGGGAGACGGAAATTTATGGAGCTTATGTTTATCTCAATGAAAACAAACTAGGACAAGTTTTTTTTAAAAAAGGATGCCCACAACAAAGTCAAAATGAGTAAGACTAATAACAGTCAAATGCTTGCAAGCATGTGAAGCAATGAGAATTGTCATATAACAATGGAAGTATAAAATTATGCAAGTCACCTTGGAAAACTTGTGATCATTTTTTAAAAGTTAAACACTCAGCTGGTTTGGTAGTACACACCTGTAATTTCAGCTACTCTGCAGGCCAAGACAGGTGGACTGCAAGTCAAGAGGCCAGCTTGGGCAATTTAGAGAAACTCCTTATCAAAATTTTAAAAGTATTAAAAGGGATAGGGATATATCTCAACAGTAGAGTGCTCCCTAAGTTCTACCACAAAAAAGAAAAAAGGACAACAGATAAACTGTATATTCAGGTAATGGACTGTCACTTAGTAATTAAAATGATTATCATATGCACAATATAAATATATCTCAAAAATTCTAAGGGAAAGAAACCAGAAATGAATAAACATTACAATCCCATTTCTATGCAGTTGTACAATACACAAACTGATCTCTGATAAAAATCAGAATAGTAATTGCTTTAGAAGTAGCAAGATGCAATGGGTTTTAAAAATACTTCATGAGATTACTGGGAAAATGTGGAAATGACTGGAATTACTTAGATTTAATGAAACATTTAAAAGATTAAATCATGTCACATATGGTGGGGTTACCCAAAAATCATCCGAATGGATGAGGGTTTAGAGTAAACAAAATTAGCATGAGTTTATAATTGTAAAAGCTAGTGAACAATATATGGAAATTTATTATAATGTATGTAATACAGTATAAACACTTGATATTTATAGTTGATTACAATGTTGGCCCTAATGAATTTTACTTAAATTCTCAATATTGACTATACCTGTGACTTTTTTTTTTTTGTGTGTCTTTTTGAGACAGGGTCTCATTATGCAGTTCAGGCTGGCCTTAAGCTCACTTTGTAGCTCAGGCTGGTCTCGAACTCATAACAATCCTCCTGCCTCAGCCTCCTGAGTGCTGGGATTGCAGGCATACACCACCACACCCGGCTTGTTTTGGTTTTTTGAAAAGAGTCTTGCTATGTAATTCAGGCTGGCATTGAATTCAAAGCTATTCTTTTACCTAAGCTTCCTAAATACCAAGATTAAAGGGATGTACCACCATCCCTGGCTGGCTTCTATTTTTGTATTCCTAAACTATCAAGTAAAAAAATCTAATCTTAGAGCCAGCCAGATAATCTCTTGGTGGACTAAAGCACCTGCTTAGGCAGCTGGTAGGACCAGGGTTCAATCCAAGCATGCTGTGCCGGCCCCACCCCTGGGGTGTGCGCAGATAGTGGTTGAGACTAGGTGTGGTGGCATGCCTATAATCCCAGTGCTTGGGAAGCTGAACATAGGAGAGTCACTATGAGTCCAATCTGTGCAGTGAGACCCTGTACTAAATACATTAAAAGAAAAAAAAAATCTAGTCTCCTTGTTGGGAACACCATGTGGAGATGCCATGTGGAGAGGGAGTAGCCCTGAGGAGAAAAATGTTTCAGGCAATTAACACCCCACCAAGTTAAACCATCTTAATGAGGTGCCAAATACATGTGGAGGGGCCAGGAAGATGGCTCAGTAGAATAAGTGTTTGCCTGGCAAGCACAAAGGTCTGAGTTCAATCCCTGGTTCCAAAAAAAAAAAAAAAAAAAAAAGTGTGGAAAAAAAAAGCCTCTCACTTTCACAATCTCTTACCTCAGGTGGAGCTGAGCACCACCCTTAGCCTGTTCTAAATTTTTGAGACATAAAAACTATGAGAGATAATAAAATAGTTGTTACTTTTATGTTTTGATCCTATGTAGCAACAGACAAACAACATTCTCTCTATAGTATACTTAAAATTTTCCATAGTAAAAACTAAAGTGATACAAAGGGTCTTCAAGTTATATGCCCTCCCCCCCATGAGGTATTGTGAGACTCAAGGTAGAAATTTCAGAGTGCACTTGTCTATCAAATTTATAGTAATGACTCTCAACCTGGCCAAATACCATAAATATATGTAAATATTACAACTCAGACGTCAGTTGAAATACCTGTTATTTCTAAAACGTATTGTAGAATGTTAACTATGCTTTATGTACTTCACTGTGAAACAAAACCTTCTATACTATGAAAGAGGAGGAGGATGAGGGGGAGGAGGAGGACAAAAAGGCAAAAGTCAGTTTTTTGTTTGAATCACTGTACTTCTGGACCCAACCTGACCTTACTGAACCAGAATCTCTAAGAACAATGCCCAGAGATTTAATGACTCTAAACTCACTTGCGATTCCCATTTTTGAGACAAGGTCTTGCTGTCCAGTTTTTGCTGGCCTCACACTTATGTCTGTAGCCCCCAGGGTGGTCTCCAATTCCCAGTGATCCACCTGTCTCAACCTCCCAATTGCTAGGATTACAGGTTTGTGCCACCACACCTGTTTCTGTCACTTATGATTCTTTTGCTCTAAGAATCGTGGTACAAAGGGTATGCCTTCACTTGTTCAAGGTTCTAAGAATTATAAGACAAAAATAGGTCTACAGAACTCATAAATCTTGATTAATGCACCACCCACCACAGCATGAGTAACTCCTCAAAATACAGCACTGTGAGTTGAAAAAAGTACTGAAATCCATATAATGTTATGAGACTTCATTTAACAAAAAAATGTCAAGTTTTCAGTGGCTTTAAGTGCAGAAAGCCAGATTTGGTCATTATTCTTACAGAAGTAGGTAAAGTTGGTTAAAAAAAAAAAACGAATTGTATTGGTAACCCTGAAAAGCTCCCCAAAGTAAAGGACAGGACTCTAAGATGTGTTTATATGGGTGCTGAATATGTGAAAAAAGGATGACGGGATCAGAACTCAGTGGACTTGAAGTGAAAAGGTGTTTCCAGCATTATGCAGAACATGTGGTGCCCAGAGTATCTAAAGAAATCTCATGGTCAGCTTCCCACTTGGATAAGCATGACTGTCAACTTGTCTGAGCTATACTGAACTATCCCTTAGGAATCATTTACTGTTTTAAATAAATAAATTTGGGGAACAGAGATGTAGCTCAGTGGTAGCATAGCAAGCCCATTCACTCTCCAGCATAAGATTTTAAAAAAAGAAAAAAATTATATTCTAGCTCTAGGAATTCTTTTTGTTTTTTTGAGATGGTCTCACAATGCAGCTCAAGCTGGCCTTGAACTCACTATGTAGCCCATGTTGGCCTCAAATTTGCAACCATTTTAATCCTAAGAGATGACTACCATCTCTTCCTAAACTTTTAAATTTTTATTAGTACATGCTTACAGTATATGATTATATTCAAGTGAGAAACTCACTAAATGATTAAAACAAAAAAGAGAAAGGGGAAAAGAGACTAAGGCAAACAGAGGTGACTTTTTTTTTTTTTTTTTGGTGGAACTGGGAATTGAACTCAGGCCCTTGTGCTTGTCAGGAAAGCACTTATTCTGCTGAGTCATCTCTCGGGCCCCAGAAGGTGACTTCTAAAGGTATTTTTCCTCTGCTCCCAAGATTGCTGTGCTCTGACTACTCAACCAGACTCTAGATACTGTTTTGAAGGAACATTACAGATAATTCCAGTAGTAGGGAGATTATCCAGGTGGATCCACTGTAATCAAGCAGAGGACTAGAAGAGTCAGAGACTCAGCTCAGAAAAGAGAAGGTAAAAGTGAGAAAGATTCCACTAAGGAGAAATACAATAGGTCAGGGAAGTTCCAATCATTTCAACAACAACCCCAGTTTTGCTGGCTAAGACTCAGTCTTGGCCAGCATCAAGGAAGCAGTGGCATAATTCCCATAATCTCAGCGAACAACCTGAAGGAGCCCAGAGGGCATTCTTTCCCACAACTTCTAGATTAAAAAAAAAGAAAGCTCAAACAAACCAACACATTGATTTCAGCTTTACGAGACTATAGCTATGGCCTTCAGATCTACAAAACCAAGGTAATAAATTTGTGTTGTCCTAAGCCACTTAGTTTTGGTAAGTTGTTATAGCAGCTACAGAAAACAAATACTGTCCCAATAATTAACCTATAATGTAAAATTATTACTGTTAAGTCACACAACATTCTTTTTTCTTTTTAGGATTTGAAAAAGTTGCTCTTTTGACAAATATATAAAAAATATGGGATGCTTCACAAATTTGGATGTCATTCTTGTACAAGGACCATGTTAATCCTCTCTGTATTATTCCAATTTTAGTATATGTTGCTGCCAAAGCGAGCACCAGACAACACTCTTTCTTGCAAGAAAACTACTTAGAAGACAAAACATCAAAAACTGCTTGGTGAACTATTTTATACACCTCTCTAATAGACTTGATATACACCTAGGCTTTTTTTTTGAGACAGGGTCTAACTATGAAGTTCATGCTGGTTTTAAACTAATAAATGTGGCCCAGGGTGGCCTCAAATTCACAGAAATCACCTGTCTCAGCCTCCTGAGTCCTGACATTAGAGGTATGTGCCGCCACACCAGGCTCAATTTGACTTATTAAACCATTCTTCCTGCCAGGGCTTGGAGGGGCCTAGTCAATCAACTCATAGTCCTTTCTTTCATTCCTTCCTTCATCCCTAGTACTGGGGATTGCACCTAGGGCCTTGCATATATCAGGCAAGCGATAGACCACTAAACTATATTTCCAATGCTATGGTCAATTGTTTTGTTTTCTTTTTCTTTTTCTTTTTGGACAGGGCCTTGCTGTGCAGTTCAGGCTGGCGTTGAGCTCGCTTTGTAGCCTAGGTGGTCTCCAACACTCAAAGATCCTCCTGCTTCAGGCTTGTGAGTGCTGTGACCACAGGTTTGAATCACCATCCCAACCCCACGTGTTTTGTTTTGCAGTTCAAGAGCTGTACCTGAACTCTGTAGCTTGAGTTCGGGGTGTTCCTCTTGCCCAGGTTTCTGAGGTGCCTGGATTTTAGGCCTGTGCCACCACACACAGCAGGCATTTTATTTCCTGATTGTTCACCTTGTCTGACAACCAGTTATTGCTTTTTATAGCAACATTAATACACTAAACAAGTCCTGATTTTTTTTCCTTCCTATTATTTTACCTCTCCATTTTCTGATAATATTGGGGAATGAAACTCCCAACCTCAAAGATACCTGGGAAGAGTTCGTGTTCTCTAAAACCACCGAATGAATTTTAGGAACAAACAGAGGTTAAGAGTGGAATATTTATTTTTATTTAATTAAAAACAGAATATTTATTGGGGGAAAAACACTTTTGTCCAAGAGAGACAGAAGGGGAACCCAACAGGGTTGCCTCCCAATGGCCAATTCTTTGCTCGCATATAAACCAGTTTGCCTATTTTAAAGTCATTTTTGTGCAAGCATTAACTCATTAGTACTCAAATTATAATTTTTTTTTTTTTTAATTTTAGGGAAGGGTCTACAGGGTATTCAGGGTCTCATTACTAGATCGGACTCGTAGTGATCCACCTGTTTACACAGCCTCCCAAGAGCAGGGATTACAGGCATGTGCTACCATGCCCAATCTGAACTGCCATCTCAGCATGACCCAGGGGTGGGGCTGGCACAGCAGGCTTGAGGATTGAACCCCCGGCCCCTGCACCTGCTTGCAGGTGCTTTCATCTGCTGAGCTGTTTGGCCAGCGCCTCAAATTATAACTTAACTCTCATAGGACAACTAACTTTCCCAAGGTAGGAAGATGGAGTTCCAGACACGATCTTCACCAGTCAGTGGTACTACGAACTACATTAAAAATACTGTGCCCTAGCATAACTCAAAAGAAGAACTGCAAATAGAACTATGTAACACGATTAAAAGAAAAATGAGAACTTGAGGATTGGACAATGAGGAGAGGGCAAGGAGAAACGCTGAGAAACATGACAGGCAAGACCATTCACTTATACACACTGGATGGGTAAGACAAAGATCTTGAGAAACATCAGATTTTTGAAACTAGCAGTTAAGTGGTAAGATTCTCACTCCGACTAACTATATATGCTGATACCTGTGAACCAAGCAACTGCAGTGAATTTAACAAAGTGTAATAGAAGGGTCACACTCCAAATGGTCTTCTAAATACGTACTTCTGGTTATGACATACCAGCTATTACTATACTGCCCTTTTTTAGAGTAGTAAATAAAAATAAGACAAAAAAATGTCACAAGACAGTCATGCTACAATGTTACTATGCTGTATATGGATGGATTTCTAAAATCTATGTAAATATACATAAACGTTCATTCCTATTTTTTTTTTTAATTTTTTTTTCTTCTTTATATTCTGTATGGACTTAGAGTTTAGTATCTCAATACTTGACATGTTCCATGTTATGCCTATGATGTCTGATATTTATTTATTTATTTATTTATTTATTTATTTTTTTTTGTCTTTTTGAGACAGGGTCTCACTATGCAGCTCAGGCTGGCCTTAAGCTCACTTTGTAGCTCAGGCTGGTCTCGAACTCACAACAATCCTCCTGCCTCAGCCTCCCGAGTGCTGGGATTACAGGCATGCGCCACCACGCCCGGCGATGTCTGATATTTAGACTAAGAGTGTGGGTAAATTGAACTGCATATGTTGCAGGTTAACAATAAATTTCTCTTCTGCTGGGTTAACAACCTAAGTTTGCAAATCAAAAACTGGAGAAATCCCCAGTTCTGCCAATAGAAAAGAAAAGAAAAATTGGAGAAAAAGAAAGGCTGCAAAGTCAGGCAACATTTTGGCCCTAGCCTTTCAAGGTCAGTGAAGACTCAGGACATTGAAGAATTTGTAAGTAACATCAAGTAACTCAGTAGTGCCCCAAATTTTCTGATCAAGGAGATTACGGAGCCAGAGAGTCACACAGAGAGAAAATTTCTCTCAGGATTCCACAGAGAGCAATGGTCAAGCAATGGCCATGACTCATCCACAAGGCTGACACTGACAAAAGATCTACAAAGTGAGGTACAGGGTTACAGGATAAACCCTGAGGGTACCTGACTGATCTTATCTGATACAAAAGTTACACTTTTTGTTATATATGACTTACTTTAACTCAGTCTTAACTATCCAGCAGAGGTATATACAGTCAAGTCATATAATGAGCTGTGAATGGCTCAAGTCAACAACTTCTGTGGATAACCCGCTTCTATTGTGAACTGCTGCTCTGTTAGATTTTTTTATTTAAAAAAAAAATATATATATATATAATGTATGTATATATATATATATATAATGTGTGTGTATATATATATATATATATATATATATATATATATATATATATAAAATTAGCCATCTATGTTTTAAAAGCTG
>PVKA01024486.1:0-34118 GCA_004027165.1 Ctenomys sociabilis | reverse complement strand
GAGAGGCAAGATCTGCACTAATGGTGGTTGGACAGGATATTATGTCGGCTTTTAGTGCTATGGTCATCCACTAGGTAAATAATTATTGAATTTTTGATATAATTCAGCTATAAAAAAACCTGTAAATATAATATCATGTATGCACCTTGTACAATACCAAAACGTTATGAAAACAGTTTGCAATGTATTAATTCATCAAATGTGTATGGTTAAGGTGTCTTGAAACTGTCTGATTGACATTTGTATTTTAATAAAATAAAAATAAATGAAAAAAAAGACAAAAAATAAATAAATAAAAAGAAGAAATCAAACAGTATTTATAATTTTGAAAATGCAGATACAAATTACCAGAACCTGTGGGATGCAATGAAAGTTGTCTTAAGAGGGAAATTTATAGCAATGAATTCTCACATCTGGAAAACAAAAATTGAAAGGCTTCACTTTAAAATCAGGAACAAGACAAGGATGCCCATTATCAAACTCCTGTTCAGTACAGCTTAGGAAACATAAATAAATAAAAAGATAAATAAAAGGAATAATGTTTAGAAAGGAAGAAGTGAAATTGTCATTATTTGCAAATGACATGATACTGTACATAGAAGACCCCAAAATCTCCACTCAGAGACTTATAGATTTAGTAACCAAATTTAGTAGTGTAGCAAGATACAAAGTCAATACTCAAAAATCAATAGTACTTCTATACACAATGAACACATCAAAAGAGAAATTATGGAAATCATGCCTTTCACAGGAACACAGATAGAAAAAGAAAATACTTAGTCATCAATCTCACAAAGGAAGTAAAAGAGTTATACAGCAAAAAATATAGTACTCTTGAAAAAAAAAGAGATTAAAGTAGATTTCAGAAAATGGAAAGATACTCCTTTCTTTTGGATAGGAGAAACCAACATTGTAAAAATGGCCATACTCCTAAACTTGTTATAAGATTCAATGCAATACCCAGTGAAATACCTCACAGATGTAGAAAAACCATTCCTAAAATTCATCTGGAACCAGAGGAGATCTAGAATAGCAAAAGCAATCCTGAATGACAAGGGAAAGGCAGGAGGCATCACAATCCCTGGCCTGAAATTATATCAGAAGTGTACTGTAATAAAATCAGCATGGTACTGGCAAAAAAAAAAAAAAGAGGAGAAAATAGACCCCAAGGGTCAATGAACAGATTAGAAGATGCAAACACAGCTACAAACATACTCAGTCACCTTATCTTTGACAAAAGGGCCAAATCTGTTCACCAAAAGAAATAGTCTCTTTAATAAATGATATTGGAAAAACTAGCTTTCCACATACCAAAGGCTTAAAATAGACCCATATTTACCACCATGAACAGAACTATAGTCAAAATGGATCAAAGAGTTAAATATCAAAACTGAAACACTAAATCTTCTAGAGGAGAAAGTAGATATCCTAAAGACATAGGCATAGATAGAGTTCATGAACAAAAATCAAACTACACAGGAACTTCAAAGAAATAATTGGGATCTCATCTTTTTGAAAAGTTTCTGCATGTCAAAAGAAATCACAAACAGAGTAAAAAGAAAATCTATGAATTAGGAAAAATTTATAGTGGACTGTCCTTCAGACAAAGGACTCCTATCTAGAACATACAAAGAAATTTTAAAAATCAGAGCTCCAAAATTCAAAGACCCAATAAAGAAATGGACATCTGAACTTGTTATGGCTTGTATATAGGTGTCCTTCCCCCAAAGCCTCATGCAATCATGGAGCAGCTTCTGGAGTCTGTTACTGAATATTGTGGGGTTTGATGCTGTACTTGCCCTGGGGCAGGTAATCTGCATTACAATGTAAAGAGGAGAAAGAGGCCAGCTGTTGCCTGAGCACCTGCCACTCTCTTTGTTCTTTGCCCTTTGCTGCCACTTTGAACTGCTGCTCTCTGCCTTGGAGGCAGCTGTTTATAGACTGAAACCTCCACTGACCATGAGGCTAAATAAACCTTTCCCTCCCTAATTTTGGGTGTTGGGTATTTTGTCCCAAAGAGGAGAGAAAAGTAACAATGACAGAGATGAATATACACTTCACAAATGAAGAGATACAAATGGCAAATATATGAAAAAATTTTCGACATCACTGATCATTCAAGAGATGCAAATTAAAACAATGTTCAGATAGCATCTTATGCCAGAAAGAATGGCATCAAGAAATCAACCAATAACAAATTCTGGAGAGGCTGTAGGGAAAAAGGAACCTTTCTCTACTGTCGGTGGGAGTGCAGGCTGGTATAACCATTGTGGAAATCGGTATGAAGATTCCTCAAGAAGCTAGTATTGGAGGTCCCATTCAAGCCAGCTATTCCTCTCCTAGGTAGTTTTCCAAAAGAACTGAAATCATCGTGCCACAGAAATATACACCCATGCTTATTATAGCAGAATTTGTCATAGCTAAATCTTGGAAACAACTTAAATGCCTAACAACTGAGGAATGGATTAAGAAAAGCATGGTGTTTTTACACAATGGAGTATTAGCCATAAAAAAGATCAATTTGAGACTTTCTCATAGATAAAACGGATGCAACTACAGACTATATTGTAAGTGAAATAAATCGCATCCACTTGTGCAAACATCATATTATCTCACTAGTGTGAGAGCCTGAAAGAGTAAATAAAATCAGAAAGGTACAATAGATACTGTGAAAGGGAAAGAATTTGTTCAATGGGAAGGAAAACCTGGGATGAGGGGAAGGACAAAAGAAAGAAGGGAGGGCCCGGGGAGGTGGCTCAATAGAATAATCGCTTCCCTGGCAAGTGCAAGGGTCTGAGTTCAATCATCGGTTCTGCCAAAAAAAAAGAAGAGAAAAAGTTATATTTAGGTATATATGCAGGATAATTTGTATAATTGTACTGCCAATTTGTACTGGTCTTTTGAAAGGAGCAGTTAATGCTTAAATTTAGTTTTCTTTTTATTCTTATTTTTTTTTCTTTCGAATTTTTTGTAACTTTTTGTTGTTGTCTTATTTTTTTCTTTAAACCAGTTTTTCATGTCTATATCTGGTAACCTAAACAACTAATTTGAAGATAACACCATAAACAGCAATAGCTGTTTTTTTCTATTACTATTTTGTATTCTTAAAACAATAAAAGGTAGAAGGGAGGCAAAAAAAGAGGGCTTCGTACTTTACATTCGAGAGTCTGGTGCACATTCCATAAAACTGAAGACCTTCTACCCAACAGGAAGATGACCCCAGCGGGTACAGTGTTTTGCCCTGTTAAACGTAAACTAAGTTTATGTCTCATATGACAATTACGTCTCATCATATCTCTCATTTGCTGTTAAAAATCCCGGTTTTCTGTGTTCTCTCATGAACCAGCCTGGTCTCTATGCCTAATCCCACACACAGTAGTAGAGTAAATAAGAGCTTAACATTTCCTCACACTTAGTTTTAAAAGACTTCTGTTTTAATAGTTTCAGAATAATATTAGTGGTGTTGATGCAGGCTAGGAAGAACTCAGCGATCCAGCAACTACTGCTGTAAGGGCGCGTCAGGAAGGCTGAGTAGGCAAAGGAGGCAGAGGCCTGGATATAGCTCAGAAATCCCAAGGTCCTTACTCTGGCCAGCCAGTGGCTAAAGCAGGTACAAAACTGACTCCTGACTTCCTTTTTCTCTTCCCTGGAGCTCCATCCAGGGCCTGAGGAGAGGAGCGCCCTCCAGGCTGGTTCCCTCAGAACTGACCACACGGTGGCGCTCCAGACTCATGAATCAATGTCGAGACACAGCAAGGGGCCTGAACCCCTTGGCCACTGGCAGTCACTTCAGAGTGTGAGACCCTGCTGACTCTTGGGGGAGCTCTAGTTAAAATGCACTACAACATACTTGCATACTAGTACTCAGCAAAACCCAAACCCTAATTCAGCCTAAACCTACATGTCTTAAGCACTTACTGTTCATCTTATTTATCTGCACACTCTGCCCATTTTAAAGGCAGGAAAGACTCACATAAGCCACAGGGCTCACAAGTGGTCAGGGTGTGGTCTAAACCCAGACCCAGCTTTGCGTGGGAAGCCCCATGTTCTCCTAACGTCATCTGCCCAGGGTAGTTAGTTATATTTTTCTGCAGGAGATCCAGAACTGCGCTGGTGGGATGGCACTGCACCTCTCTCCGGGGCGGGTGGGAAGGTTTGGCCTGCCAGGACCACCCTGTGGTCTCAGCCTTATTCTTCCTTCCTCCAGCTTCAGGAAACATCAGGCTTTGCAGCCATACCAGAGACTTTCTTTAAGACAGTCTGCCTGAACCAGGAAGGGGCCAAGCTCAAAGTAAAGGTGGACACGCACCAAGAGAAGCTCAGGAAGCTGATGGCTGGGGTTCTGGGACAGGGGCAAGAGAAGCTAAGCTTTCTCCCCATATTCCCTCCCTCTGGCATTCTGTGGGGGAGCAGAAGGCTTCCCAGTTAGCATGTGGCCTCTGGCATCTGGTGGCCTCTGGCATCTGGTGGCCTCTGGCATCTGAACTCAAAGCAGCCCCAGCACTCAGCACTCCCCGCACTGCGTTCTGGCCTAGCAAGTGTTCTTGCTTATCAAGGCTGCATGTTCTCCTGCGTGTGAAGCACCTGACACCCAGCTGGTGGTGGGGGCAGAGATGGTAGCATCACTATGGTGTCATCATTGCCATTCTTATTACCATTGCATGTTCTATTAGCAGCCTCTCTCAGGAGGGTTGGAAATTCCCCAACTAAGTGCCTCTTTCCAGAGTTAATGACAGTAAAACAATCCCACTTGTCTCACCATTTTTGCCTAAGTGTTACTTGACTGACAAGGTGGGTTATTTTGGGGAGGGAAAAAAAATAATCAGTCAAGCTTTTAGTGCACTATCCTTGAAAGGTTGCCAAGGCAACGCTCACCTGGATGATCTGGGGGAGGGCAGCCAGCTGGGAGTTCAGAACTAAAGTCAAGAGGTGGGATGGGGGTCCTCCCACTCTGGCTGTTCTAGCTAAGTTTACAAAGCCCTGCGGGCTCTTCCTACACAGTTTGCTGTCCCTCCCTTAAACCTCACTGCCACCCTTCTTACCTCCCATTCCTCCCTGGAAGAAACTGAGTTTTAGAGAGGTCAAAGGTCGAGGCCAATCTGATGATCACATACTGGGTGCATTTGGACTTTCAGGAGTTAATTTGGCAAATTAGAGGAGCTTGGCTGGGGCACAGGTGGTAGAACACTGCTGAGCCATGTAATCCCATCTTGTGAACCCTGCAGGGTGCTGGGCAACTCTACTGGCCTTCTGCTTCTGTTTCCACTTCCAGCATCATGTTCTTGACAACCAGCCCCGTCTCCAGCACAGCCCATCTAACCCACTGCTGCCCTTCAGACCATGTGATGGTCATTCTGCTCACCGCTCATGTATGTGCAACAACTGCAGATACAAAGGTCTTTCTCGGTACCTGTGATCCATGTGTGGTCATTGACTTTGAGGTCCTTCATTGCAGGGGACCTCACCCAGGCCCCATGGTAGCCCATGAAATCAGTGCAAAGTTCAGTCATCTCACCCCCTTGATTGCCAGACGAAGCTCAAAGTGAGGGCCCTGAGGAAGACACCCCAGGGATCTCACAGTCTGTGTGTGGCAACGCTAGACAGGAACCCACACAGGCCTGCCACTAGGCCAGGGGTTTCCACTCTAGCCACTTAAGGATCCCTATTGCACAACAGATCTCAAAGGCCTCAGCTGGTTCCCACAGCATGATGACCCAGCTCTCTGCTCTCTTCACAGCCTAGAGCCATGTTAGTGCCAGCGGGGTCTGAAGTCCTCAGTGTCATCAGGGAAGAGTCTCTCCTGCAGAGGTCACAGAGGAACACAGAAGATGTTGAACAGCAGTGGCTTTGGTGTGTTGGGCTCCTTCTCCCAGGGTCAGGCCTCATGTGGAACGCATGGTGATTGGCCCACCACACTGAGGCTGCTCAGAGGCCAGCACAGGGAAGCACCACCATGCTCAGGCGGCGGAGGCCCCAAGAGTCATATAGCTGGGAGCAGCAGCAGCTATGGGCCTGGAGCCCTGGGGAGTGTACAGGAGCCACCTCTGGGATCCCAGGAGCTCTGAACCCAGCAGGAGAGTGAGCACTGGCTCAGGCTCCATGTCTGAAACTCCCGGGGCCACCAAGATCCATTTTCATGAAGGTTCTTCCTATAGTAAAAGCCTTTCTATAGACTTATTTCCTGCAAATCCTGGACACTAATGTCATGCTGAGTTCATAAAAGAAAAACTTCTTTCCCCTGATTTGCTTCAGCTTAATTGAACACATCCTGAGCCCTGCTGTGTGCCTGGTGCTGCGTTAAATATCAGGCATTAGCAGGTGGGCTGGATCTAGGTCTTGTTTGTAAGGGGCTGCCTGGCTGGATGGAGACAGCCACGGAACAGATCCTTAATAGCCCTATGCCTGAACATAGCTGGTGTCAGAGTTATGCTTCCTATGGAAGACTGGCCAGGCATAGTGGTGCATGCCTGTAATCCCAGCCCTTTGGGAGGCTTAGGCAGGAAGATCACAAGTTCAAGCCCATCCTGGGCAATTTAGTGTGACTCTGTCTCAAAAATATATATAATATATAAATAATTAATTAAGGGGCCAGAGAGATAGCCCAGAGGCATAAGTACCTACCTGGGAAGCACAAGGACCTGAGTTCAATCCCAACCCCACTTGCCGTGTAGTCTCAGCCCCAGATCTCCAGGTGCTCAATCTTGGCCCCAAGTGCAGGCACCCACCCCACCATGCCGCCCCAGAACCGGCATGTTGGCACATGCCTGTAATCCCAGTACTTGGGAAGTTGAGTCAGGAGAATCCCTGTAAGTTCAAGACCAGTGTGGGAACTACAGAAGTTAGCCCAAGACCAGCCAAACTGCACAGCAAGAGCCTGTCTCAAAAAGAAAAAAAAAATTAGAAATGTAGCACAGTGTGAAGGCACTGGGTTCAATCCTCAGTACTAAGAAAGAAAGGAAAAAAAAGAGAAAGAAGAAAGAAAGAAAAGAAAGACTGAGTAATTGAATGAGGGATTGGATGAGCTAGAGGATTAATAATTGAATGACTGAATTAATGAAGTTAACAGGTGCTAGGACAGGCATGAATGCAGACTTATGAAGACTTGGTAGAAAGCCATCTAAATAAACCCTTAATGTGGTCAAAGGTGGTGGTGATGATGATGGTGATGACGACGACAAACATGGCGACTATGACAGTCATAGAGGAGGAAAAAGATGCCAGTGCCTGCCCAGGATTTCCTATTGCTTTGCTCGCTCTCCTGTCTTCTTTCACATGCGGGTATCCTCTTTGGCAACAGCAGCAGGAAAGGGACAGGCTACCAGCGCTGGCGTGGGTGCCCTAGGAGAGCCCACCAACACGCCCTGCCTCTTCCAAAGAGAGCACTTACCGCTGGCTCCCAGAGACCGCCAAGGAAATGGAGTCCTAGTTGTGCTAGAAGTTCATTAATTATTACCATAGTTTATTGTCTACCCATAAGGGGCTCCTAATACTCAAAAACCTTGACTTGGGGTCATCCGTTTCATAGGGGAACCCAAGCTGTGAAACTGGGTTCTATCATGATTGTGGTACTGTTCATAATAGCTAATATTTATGGAGAGCTTCCTACGTGTGAGCCACTTCACTACAGAAGTACAAACTCTCAGTTGTGTCTCTCACTGAGCCCTGGAAGCCTCACAACACAGGCATTTCTGCTGTCATACCTATTTTAGAGCAAGGGACTAGGACTGAGGGACCTGTAAGTCATTCAAGTCTGACTCGTCACAGCCAGAACACAAGCCCAGGTCTTCATTCCTGCAGCATTTCAGGCTGGAAGTGCTTGCCTCTCTTAAGTCTCCCAAATTGTCCTTCATTGCATGTAGAGAAGAAAAATGAGGATGGGAAGGAAAAAAGATCCTTGTGCTTGCCAGTCCTAGAAGAGTTCCATCTCCTGGTGGGTTTCCTCCTTCACTGTGATGGCTTAGCAGAGAGATGCTAGACAGCTGCCCAGCCCCAGGAACTCCCTAGTGAGCACAGAGACAACTCGGGGCCTTGCCAGGTGGTGAAATTGTGGCACTCTAGTACAGCACCTACTGTATGCCAGCCATGTCATAAACAAGAGCCTCGAATATCTCAGAATGGATATACAGATTCAGCTATTTTCTCCAGCAGTGACGATGATATTTTTGTTTGTTTGTTTTTTGCAGTTCTGGGGATTGAAGATCAAACCCACATCCTCCCACATGATAGGCAAGCACTCTACCTACCACTGAGTTACAGCACCAGCCCTCCAGCAATGAAAATTACTACAAAGGAAGCCACACTCCAACTGACCTCTGTGATGGGCTATGCATAGAGAGATGTGCCTCCACTTATGACAAGGCTACATTCCAGTCAATGCATCCTAAGTTGGAAATTAATCTGAAAACAATATATCTAACCCTATTAACCATCACAGATAGCCTAGCCTATCTTACATGTGCTCAGAACACAAATCTGATTCTTTCAGGTATGGTGGCACACACCTGTAATCCCAGCACCTGGGAGGCTAAGATAGGAGAACCGCCATGAGTTCGAGGTCAGGATAGGCTACATAGTGAATTCAAGGCTAGTCTGAATTACATGGTGAGGCCCTGTATCAAACACCAAAAACTGGGCTGGCCAGATAGCTCAACAGATCATAGCATACTTAGGCACACACAGGGATCAAGTTTGGATCCCCAGCATACCATACTGGCTCCACCACAGGGGGTGTGCTGAGATGGCAATTGGAACTGGGCATGGTGGCGTGTGCCAGTAATCCCAGTGCCTGGGAGGCTGACAACAGGAGGATCAGGGCTAGGGAGATAGCTCAGGAGAATAAGCACTTACCCGGCAAGTATAAGGTCCTGAGTTCTATCCCCAGTTCCACAAAAAAAAAAAAAAAAAAAAAAAAAAGAATAAATAAGTAAATAAAATAAAAGTTTGAAAAAAAAAAAAAAACCAGGAGGATCACTACAAGTCTGATCTGTGCAGTGAGATCCTGTAGACCCCACAGACCCTGTACTGTTATAACCCAAAAATCAAAAACCAGACTCAACTTAAAAGTGCTTTATTTAGCTGAGCTCAGTGGCCGCACCCACTCTCCTCTCTAAGTAGGTGTGTGCTGAGGTGGGGAGGGACAAGGGTTTTTAAAGCTGAAAACTACAAAGTGAGTGGTCTTGCAGCCTGAAAGAAGTTCAGCAAGGGAGCAGGAATCAAAGCAATGGTAAGAACAAAGAGTTACATCCTTGTAGCAGGTAGGTACAATTTTTGAACAAGCAATTACAATTTGTATTAATCACAGATTGGACATATTGTGTGGTTTGGCAATTTAATAATGAACAGTTGTCATGGAAACTTATTGAGCTACATAACAACACAGCGCTGACTTACTGAGTTATATGACAACATAATGGTGACTGGATGCAAAATGGAGTTACATAGGTTATAACAGAAACATACAGAGTTGTATAGCAAAATAGCTGTTCTAGTTACAAAATGGAGACAGTTATACGGGTTATAACATGCACTAAATACATAAAAAAAAAAAAAAAAAGATGCTAGCCAAGCGTGGTGGCGCATGCCTGTAATCCCAGCACTAGGGAGGCTGAGGCAGGAGGATTGTTGTGAGTTCGAGACCAGCCTGAGCTACAAAGTGAGCTTAAGGCCAGCCTGAACTGCACAGTGAGACCCTGTCTCAAAAAGACAAAAAAAAAAAAAAAAAAAAAGATGCTTTTATGACCAAGCGCTGACCGTATGTTGTGATCCACTGAATGCTGTCCTGGAGGTGAGCAGGAGGACGACTGGACACTGTTCATCACCAACACACACAGTCCACAGTGCACAAGACCTGCGGGGCCTGGGAGGCACTAGGTGCTGGTGGGCAGAGGATGCGGCTGCACTCGGTTGGGGGTCAGTTTCTGACCGGGAGCTGCACTCACTGCGGCCACCGTCCAGGATCACAGCAGGATTGTACCGTGCCACAAAGGAGAAAAAAAAATCTAAATTTGAAACTAGTTTCTGCCGAATGTGTGCCACTTTGGTTCCACTTTAAAATGAAAAATTATAAGGAAATATAAGCCAAGGACCATCTGTGTGAGTAAAATTGGGGTGAACGTGGAGGGCGCCTCCAGCAGCACAAGGACCTCAGATGGCACGAGCTCCTTTGCTATTCCAGGAACTGTGTGCGCTGAAGCAGCCTCCTGGGCCCAGCACTGCTGACATTTCCTGCAGAGGCCACCTTGGGCAGCTTCTGCCCCCAGGAAGCCCTGCTGGCGGTGGCGGTGGCAGTGGGAGATAACACAGTGTCCCCCGTGCTCTGAGGGGGCTGCGGTGTGGTGGGGGAACTGCTGGCCGCTCCGAAGGTCCCAGTCATCACCGTGCTCACCGGAGAAGGCTGTGACAGAACTGTGCCGAGTCCGAGGCACAGAAGCTTCTGTGAGACGTGGCTCACTTATGCGTGCTGCCTGTCTCACTGGGGTCATTCAGATAAGCAGAGTGACAGGCAGCACAAGGTCTCCTGGGAGCGCAGCACCAGGGCAAAATGCTTGGGCATGAACTCGAGTAACTCCACAGGAGGCACCCTCAGATGACACCAGACTGTCAACTAATGCTCCCGTCCCAACCTTGGTACAAAGTCCTGTTTGCCATTCCATCTTCTCAGAAATTAGCCTCTCTTTTTGAGCACTGGTTTTGAAACAGGGATAGGGTCTTGCCAAGTTGCTAAACTGTCCTCGGCTTGTTATAGGCATGTGCTACCTCTCTTGGCTTCCTTAGCTAATAATAATAATAAATATGTGTGTATATATATATATATATATATATATTAGTGTGTGTATGTGTCTGTATTTGTGTATTCTCTCAGCACAGGAATGGAAGTTGTATGGGTAAGGACCTCAAATCCCCAATGCCTAGGATCAACGAGCAACTGACATGCAGTGCATCCAAATGTGTATTTGCTGTGCTGGGGAGATAGCTCATGGTCTCAGCGCCTGCTTGGCAAGTGCAAGCACCCTGGTTTGATCCCCAGTACAGCGTGCCGTGCTGCTACCAAGACCAGGCATAGTAGTGCACACCTGAAATCCCAGAGCTGGGGAGGCCGAGACAGGAGGATCACTACGAGTCTGAGCTGTTATAGTGAAGCCCTGTACCAGATACCTGAATAATTTTTTTAAATGTGTATTTGCTGATAAGATGAATAATTTGAGTGAAAAGTTACTGAGCGAGTGAATGAGTTCCCACAATCAAGCTGATATTTTGATGAAGCTGGTAAAACCACAGCTGCCAACAGGTGATGCCCCCAGGGGCCAGGAGCAAGCTGCCCTCATCCCCCAGTGACCCACCATACCAAGTATTTTTCTTTTTGTTGTGGTAAACTACATGAAACACAGAATCATCTATTCTAGCTACAAGTGAGTTCCATTTACTGAATTTGCAATATTGTGCAGTTGTTGCCACTATCTACTTTCACAATTTTTTTTTTCCAGAACCAGGAATTGAACTCATGCCCTTGAGCTTGCCTGGGAAGTGCTTATTCCACTGAGCCATCTCCCTAGCCCTACTTTTACAATTTTGACATCATCCCAAAAAGAGACTATCACCCACTAAACTACGATTCCCCGTTTCCCATCACTTCCATCCTTTGAAAACTCCTAATCTGCTTTCTATTTCCACTCTGGATACTTCATATAGAGTATCAGCTTTCAAGATTCACCCATTCTTTGTTTTGTTTTCAGGTGGGTATTTGGTTTTTGAGACAGGGTTTCACTGTGTGGTGCAAGCTGGTCTCGAACTCACAGTGATCCCGCTGCCTCAGCCCCCAAGAGCTGGTACTGCTGTACAAGCTGTAAAGAAGCTCTATGACATCAATGTTGCCAAGATCAATACCTTAATCAGGCTAGATGGAGAGAAGAAGGCATATGTTCAACTGGCTCCCAATTATGATGCAATGGATGTTGCCGACAAAATTGGGATCATCTAAACTGAGCTGAAGGGCTGGCCAAATAGGTCAGTGGATTAAAGTGCCTACAAGCAGGCACAGGGGACAGGGGTTCAATCCCGAGCTGAGCCAGCCCTGTCCCCAGGGTGTGCTGGGCATGTTGGTGCATGCCTATAATACTAGCTTTTGGGAGGCTATAAACAGAAAGATCACTATGAGTCCAATCTAATAGTGAGACCGTGAACACCCTGTAGATCCTTCCCTAAAATATAAAAAAATAAAAATAAAATAAAATATAAACTGAGTTCAGCTGGCTAATTCTAAACATATACTTTTTTTCTCAGTAAAAAATAAATAAATAAATAATAAGCGCTTCCCTGGCAAGCACAAGGAACTGAGTTCAATCCCCGGTTCTGCCAAAAATAAATAAATAAATTTTAAAAAGTTTTTAAAAAATCAAATGAGCACTAATACAGTTGTATTGGGGGGGATCAACATCCTGCTTCACAAATTGACAGATCAACTGGACAAAAAATCAACAACAAATGAAACATTAGAACTGAACCAAGCCTTTGAATAAATACACTTAGTAGATGACTGCACAATGCTCCATCCCACAATCAGAACACACATTCTTCTCAGCTGTACATGGGACAGTCTCTAAAACAGACCACATACTAGCTTATAGAACATGCTTAAGTAAATACGAAGGAACTGAAATTGTCCTATGTATGTTGTCAGATCCTAGTGCAATGAAATTGGAAATTAATGGCAAAAGAAATCAAAGAACTTATAAATTCATGTAAATTAAATAATGCCCTTCTGAACAACCAATGGATCACAGATGCACATTAAAAAAAAAAAGACAGTTTCTATGAATAAATGACAATACAACATACCAGAACTTATGGAACACAATGAAAGCAGTCCTATGAGATAAATTTATAATAGTGAATACCCATATCAGAAAAACAGAGAAAGCTCAAATAAACAACTTAATGCTGAAATTCAAGCTTCCAGAAAAAGAAAAGCAGGCCAAGCACAAAGCTTTGGAATATTTTGCTGAATTCAAGCACATACAATATTTAGATGACAATGGAACACCCATCTCTGACAAAACTGAAGAAAAAAAGGTGATATAAATGAAGACCATTTTGTATCTGCATACAAAATAGTTAGGATATATATATAGCTACTTTCTCTTAATTCAATAAGAAGAAAGATTTGTACTAATAGTGTTTGGACAGGCCATCATGTCTGCATCCTGTGCTATGAATGACTACTACAAAGACAATAATATGCAATGTATTAATTGTTGTAACTCTCCTACCAACCTGTTTTGAAGCTGTCTCATTGCAATTTTTTTCTCAATAAAATTAAAAAACAAGTAAATTAATAAAAATAAAAAAACAAAGTTCATATGAGGAAAGAAATTATAAAGATCAGGGAAGAAATTAAAGACCAAGAAAACAACAAAAAGGATCAATGAATGAGTTGGTTCTTTGAAAGATCAAATACCTAGCCAACTTATTAAAAGGAGGAAAGAAAAGACTCGAGTCTATGCATTTAGGAATGAAAAGGGTGAAATCACAATGGATCCTGCAGAAATCTAGAAGACCTCATCTATACCTACTTTAAGAACTTATATTCTAATAGGATGGAAAATCCAGAAGAAATGGATAAATTCCTAGATACATATGAATTATCAATGCTGAATTAAGAATGTATAAATGTCCTGAATAAACAGATATCAGACTATGAAATTGAAAATTAATTAAAAAACAAAAGCTCAGGCCCTGATAGATTCACTGCTGAATTCTATAAGAAATTTAGAGAAGAATTAAGACTACTATCTCTCAACTCTTTAATGAAAAAAAAGCAATACTCCCAAATTCATTCACTGAAGCAATCATTATCTCATACCAAAACCAGAGAAACACCCAACCAATAAAGAGAGCTACAGACCGATCTCCTTGATAAATAAAGATACAAAATCCTCAATAAAATCAAGAAAATTGCATGCCATCACCAAATAGGATTCATCCCAGGTATGTAAGATGGTATGACACTCTACATAGAAAACCCCAAAAACTCCACCAAAAGATTTCTAAATTTAATAAGCAAATTCAGGGGCCGGGGAGATGGCTTAGTAGAATAAGCGCTTTCCTGGCAAGTGTAAGGGCCTGAGTTCAATCTCCAGTTCCACAAAAAAAAAAAAAAAAAAAAAAAAAAAAAAAAAAAAAAAAAAAAAAAAAAAAAAAAAAAAAAAAAAAAAAAAAAAAAAAAAAAAAAAAAAAAAAAAAAAAAAAAAAAAAAAAAAAAAAAAAAAAAAAAAAACAGCAAATTTAAAGTCAATACTGGATATAAAGTCAATACTGAAAAAGCAATAGACTTCCTGTACACGAATAACAAACTCATTAAGGGAGAAATAAGGGAAACAACATCTTTTCACAATAGTGTCCAAAAAGAATGAAATACCTAGAAATCAGTCTAGTAAAGGAAGTAAAAGATCTCTGCATTGAAACTACAGTGTTCTGAAAAAGGAGATTGAAGAGGATATCAGAAAATAGAAAGATAGCCCCTGCTCCTGGGTACAAAGTACCAGTATAGCAAAAGTGGCTGTACTTCCCAAATTATTATACAGATTTAATGCAATTCTGATCAAAATTTCAACAGCATAGCTCACAAAATTAGAGAAAACAATCCTAAAATTCATTGGAACAGGAAGCAAAGGCAAGGTGGGGAGCACCACGACCCCAGACTTAAAATTATACTACAAATCTATTGTGATTAAAAATTTAAAACAGCATGGTACTAGAAAAAAAATAAAACAAACCTAAGGATAAACAGAACAGATTAGAAGACTCAGAAACAACCCCAGATATACTGAGCCACCTTACTTTTGACAAACATGCCAAATACTCATATCTTTCACCATGTACTGAACTAAAATCTAAATGGATCAAAGATCTAAATATTAAAATAGAAATATTAAATCTGCTGAAAAACAGACTTTGTAGACATTGCTGGAAGCAAAGATTTTATGAAAACCCTGATTGTACACAAACTATCATAAAGAATCAACGACTGGGATCTTATCTTATTAAGAAGCTTTGGCACAGCAAGAGAAACCACCAGCAGAGTGAAGAGACAACTCTCTGTGGGAAAAAAAAAATTTGCCAGCCCCTCCTAAAAGCATTACTATCTAAAATATATAAAGAACTAGGAACAGGAGGGGGGATAAAAAAGAACTAAAAACAAAATCAGACCCCCTCCCCAGATCAAAAGACCAAATGCAAATATGGGCTTCTAAGATGAATACACACTTCTCAGATGAAGAAGTACAAACAGCAAATAAATATATGAAAAAATGTTCACCATCACTGGTCATTTAAGTGATGCAAATTAAAACAATGTTGAGATTCCACCTCACCCTGGAAAGAATGGCTACTTTCCAGAAATGAACCAATAACAATACTGGTGGAGCTGTGGGGTAAAAGGAACCCTTCTCCATCATTGGTGGGCATGTAGACTGGTGCAACCACTGTGGAAATCAGTGTGGAGATTCCTCAAAAAACTAGCGCTAGTGGTTCCTTTTAACCCAGCTATTCCCCTTCTTGGTATCATTCCAAAAGAATTAAAAGCATCATACCACACCAATATATGCACACCCATGTTTATAACAGCACCATTTTTAATAGCCAAATCTTGAAAGCAGTGTAAATGCCCATCAGTTGAGAAATGGATAAAGAAGATCTGGTTTTTATATACAACAGAGTACTACTCTGCCATGAAGAAGAATAAGCCCTAGACATTTCTAGATAAATGGCTGTACCTGAGGCCATACTATTAAGTGAAATAAATAAGATACACATGTATAAATATTGCATTGTTTCTCCAGTATGAGAAACCAAAAGGATAAGTAAGGACAAAATGTATAATAGGTATTGTGAAATAAGAAGAAAATGTTCACATAGGAAAGGGAACAAGGGAGGGGGAAAGGAAGAAAGGGGAAAGTAAAACAAATTATAAAAGTAAAAAAAGGAAACAAAGCTTTTGTAAATGGGGAGGAAAAGGGGTTTGAACAAATGGTAAAGGAACAGGGGAAAAAAACAAGTTGTATCATATACAGGTACAAATTCACTATGATGAATGTGATCATTGTGCATATCTAAAATGTACCCATACAATCTGATTTTAAAAAATAAATAAATAAGAGGCCAGGGTAGAGCTCAGAGGCACAAACACCTGCCTGAGAAGTGCAAGGTCCTGAGTTCAATTCCCAATACCAAAACCAACCAACCAAATAAATAAAAATAACCATAAAAAAGTGCAAACCCATTCACTGAAGAAGAAGAAAAAAAAAAGGAACACAGAGACTGAGAGGAGCTGGGGATGTAGGCCCTTCAGCCAGTCCCCAGAATGCAAACAGTCGACCCCATTGGCTATGACCATCCAAGTGAGTGCGACGTGGCACCGCACCGTGGTCTTTATCTGTGTTTCCCTAACAAGCAGCACTGCTGAGTCCCCCTTCGTGCACCTCTTGGCCGGCATCTATCTTTGAAGAGGTATCTGTGCATGACCTTTCTGCATTTGGGGATTGGTCTGTCTTTCTGCATTTTCAAGAATTCTTTATCTATTCTGTGTATGTGGCTCAGCAGGTAGGACTTGCAAGCAGTTTTCCCCCATTCTATGGGTTGTTTTTTTTCACTCTTTATGTGTTCTTCAATATATAATGCATTTCAATAAATTTTTAATTTTGATGAATTCCAACTTATCAATTTTTTTTCTTCTGGTACTTGTGCTTTTGGTGGCATATCTAGGAAACCTTTGCCAGTTCCAAACTCATGAAGCTTTAACTCTATTTTCTCCTAAGAGTTCTACAATTTTAGCTCTCATACTTCGATCTCTACTCCACTGTGAGTCAGGTTTTGTAAACAGTGTGAATGAAAGGGCTAACTTCATTCTTTTCCATGTGAAAACTATGCTAGATACACAAACACAGACTCTGAGCGGTGGTTGTGCCCTGTACAAAGTCACAGTTAGGCGTAAAAGCTAGTCCTCTTCCCAGCCACACCCAAATGTCCTCAGTCATATCCTTCATTACTTGTGCTAAAGGTACAAGAAGAGTGGACCTAAGAAATAAGACAGTGTAAGTTCCTCCTCCCCGCCGGACCCTAGTTTTCTCTTCTATTCAGTGGGCTGTTGATCTCCCAGTCTTTCCTGTCTGGAGTGCCAGCTCCCTCCAGCTTTCCACCCAATTCACCACATCCACATGTCTCTTCACAGGGTGTGCAGTGGGCATCCTGCTGGCCAGAACTGCCCTTGTCAAAGAAGCTTCATCAAAGGTATGAGCATGGGCTTCATCCTGGGCCTCAGCACCCTCAGAAAGCACTCAGCTTCCCCTGGAAGACTCTTGCTGCCCAGGAGCTCTGTGAAGACACCACAGGACTGAGGGAAATGCAAGGAACTAACATGCAGAGGGCTCTCCACACCTAGCCACAGTTTTCTTCACAAGTGTTGAAATGAAGCTACTTGAGAATCAGCTTGCAAAGCTGCTGGCTGTAAATATTCCCCCTCAACCTGCTGCTTGGCCTCCTTCACTGCCTGAGCCAGCGCAGAGCTAAGTGAACAAATGAATAGATTTAAGGAGATGACCTTCCATGGCTTGAGCTAGAGGAGGCAAACTTTTCCTGAAAAGGTCTTATTATAGCTATACAATCTGCCATTGTAGTACCACACAGGACATAGACATGAATGAGCATAACTGGGTTCAGATAAAACTTCATTGGAACACACTGAAATTTGAATTTCATTTAATTGTCATGGCATTAGAATATTTTCCCCAACCATTTAGAATACAAAATACATTGTTAGTTCTGGGGTCAAAAAAGAGAAACCAGATGTGTCACAGGTTGTACTTAACTCATCAGTTGTGCTTTACCAACACTTGGCTTAGATTTTTGTTTTACTCTCATTTTAAATGATTTTTCTTTGTACAAGAATATTATATATTCACTCTGAAACACTCAGAAATTAGCAGCTTGCAAGTAAAATTAGAATCACCAATAAGCTCAATACATAGAGATCACTACTTCCACTAATGGGCATGTGGTTTGGTTTTTTGTTTGTTTGTTTGTTTTGTTTTGTTTTGTTTTGCTTTACTTTGTCTAGCTCTTTACTGTCCAAAAGGATACCCACTACAAATATGACTATTAAAATTAGATACAATTTTTTAAAAAGCCTGCCTTGCCGGCCCCGCCCCCAGGGCAAGCTGAGACTGGGCATGGTGGTGCACGCCTATAATCCCAGCACTTGGGAGGCTGAACACAGGAGAATCACTATGAGTCCAATATAGTAGTGAGACTTCAAACACCCTGTGGACCCTTCCCTAAACTACAAAAAGAAAGAAAGAAAGAAAGAAAGAAAGAAAGAAAGAAAGAAAGAAAGAAAGAAAGAAAGATGAAAGAAAGAAAGAAATCAGTTCCCTGGATGACTAGTTATTTCAAGTGTTCAGTGCTCATACATGGCTAGTGTCTGGCTGCCATGTTAAACCTCACAGGAGCAGGTACAGGATGTTTCTACCATCAGAGAAAGTTCTACTAAACAGCATCAATTTATTTATAGCAATTTATATAGATTTAACAAAAAAAAAAAAAATAGATCAGCTCCAAATACAGATTTTGCAAATATCTGTATTCACTTAACTTGTTGAAATGACATTTGTGGCCCATTCAGTTTTCAATTGTTTAGTCCATTTCATGTAATGAATTTCCACATCCCTCCTGAGTCCTTGTTACATTTTTGTCTCCCGTTTCTGGCTCTGACAAATGAAACCACTTTGTCATTAAACCTTCATGCCCTCCATTGTCTTAGTTTTTCTTTTTTTTTTTTTTTTTTTTTTTTTTTTTTTTTTTTTTTTTTTTTTTTTGCAGTACCAGGGATTGAACTCAGGACCCTGCCCTTGCCAGGTAAGCATTTAATCTGCTGAGCAATCTCCCCAGCTTCTCTCTATTGTCTTAGGGCAAACTCTCAAAGGTGGATTGCTAGATCAAAGGGGAAAGTCATCTTAAGACCTTCATGGGATGCCTGATCTTTCTCTAGAAAGTTATGATCACCTACCATCAGCAATACATGAAATTGTACAATTCCTCGAAATTTCCACAAGTAGTAACTATAACAATAAACCATTTGGGGGTAAAAGTGTTCCAAACTGTTTTAACTTGCTTTTCTTTGACAAAGTGTTTTCTCCCATGTTTACTACCATTTGAGGGAGGCAGGTCTTGGCCAGTCAATGGGATTATCTGCACAGTTTAGAGCTTTAGAAAAAATTGTTAGGCTTACAGCAGAGTTCCCACAAGGTTCTTCAGGCAAAGTGACAGGATTCCTATGGCAGACTTGAAAGGTCTCAGTTTCAGCAGGACTGTGGTCATGCTCTACTTTCCATCTGTTTAAGTTATTGTCATTTATTGCTTCTTTGAGCGCTAGGAGGTAGCTATTTGGTGAAGTTTTAAAGTTGTCTACTTGCTTATTTTAATTCCTTTATTCCTAGGACCACAAACCTTAACCAGTCAGAAATAAGACAGCCTGGATTTCTGGGCATCCGGAAGGAACCTTAAGCTCAGCAAGATTCCAGAGCCCTAGGAAATAGTTACTTGCAATAGGGCTGAGTGGAGAAAACCAAGCTGCACTCTTTCTTGGCTTTTTTTGTTTGTTTGTTTGTTTTTGTCTTTTTGAGACAGGGTCTCACTATGCAGTTCAGGCTGGCCTTAAGCTCACTTTGTAGTTAGTCTCGAACTCACAACAATCCTTCTGCCTCAGCCTCCCGAATGCTGGGATTACAGGCATGCGCCACCATGCCCAGCTTTCTTCGCATTCTTAAAGTCTAGCTAGCATGTTAGCTCATCATTCATTATGGGTACTTGGTGCTACGTTGTTCTGATGAGGATTTTTCAAATTCTGATTTAACCTTTTTGAATCCTTTTATAAGCTATGGGGCTATCAGTCATTCACACTTTAATAATTTTTCTCCTGGTCTTTTAAATAAAATATAGATGTATAAAAGCAACTTCATCACTGCCAGGGTTTCATTTGTACCTGTAAAGGGAGTATAATCGCTATGTCCATTTACCTTTGAACACCAGGAAGGCTGAGGGACCTACCTAGGTCCTGCAGAAGGAACCGCAGTCTGACTCCAGTGCTCTTGAAAAACTATTTGTCTTCCAAGCGGTGGGCTAGGAGTTGATAAATAAGCGGCAGCTGGGAGAGCCGACGAAGAGGGCCCTGAGAGCTGCACGACTTCCTCTCCATCTGCTTTCTATGGACCCTTTCAGATTCCAACTCTAGGGGGACGGAGCTGGAAGTGGGGTAGCTACACTGGTCTGCAGCCTCGGGGGTTTAAACCAAGGCTTAGGTGTTGGGGATTGTAATTAAGATCGAGATTAAATCAACCAATCTCTTGAGGCCCCGCTGCCACCACCGCGCGCCTTTAGAGCCGGCATGGCTCCACTTGATGGCTGTCTTTCCCGCAGCCCAGTCCTCCTCGCGGCCCTCGCGGTCCCTCCTCCAGGACCCCGGAGCCTCCCGCCCGATTCCCCCAGCCCCTCCAGCCCGCTGGAATTGGACTCTGCCCCCGCCCCACCTTCACCCCTCCCCGGGGGCGGTGGCCCGTGGCGGGTGATCTCATTGGCTGCGGCTCGAGCGAGGGGTCGCGCCGGCGGCGCTGATTGGTCGGGGCGACTCGAGGAGTCTGAAAGCCCTGCGAGTCGCTGGGGGAAGCAGAGCAGACACCGGGCTCAGCTGAAGCGCAGGGCGAGGATCCCGCCAGTCAGAGCCGGATCGGAGCCCGCAGATCAGAGCCGGAGCTTGGAGGTATGGAGAGGCGCCGAGTCGCGTAGGGTGGGAGCTTCTGAGGGCGCCAAGATGCGATACGTCTGCCCTGCCCCCAAGGAGCAAAAACGGGGCACCGTCTTCCAGAAACTGGGCCCTCCATCCTCCCAGGACTTGATCTCTTTCCCCCAAATGAAGGGGTCTCCCACCTCCTAGAAAGCAGAAATGCTTCATTTTCGCTTCAGAAATGGGCCCTTTCTTCTGGCCGAAGCTCTAGAGATGAGTTATCTCCCTGATTTACACCTTGAAATAGAACGTGCTCCCCCAAAGTGGGGTCCCACCTCTCCAGCTACCCAGATACCCCTCATCTCTTTGGAGATTGATGCCCCTTCCCCTCCCTAATAAACTTAAGTTTGGATCGCTTGACTTCATCTCACCCCCTTCAAAAAGATGAGGGTTTTCTCAGCTCGTGGATAACGTCCTCTCCCTGTCACCTATGCAGAATGTAAGTCGTGGGAGACAAGCCCCTCCATAAGACAAGGACATCCTGAAGCAGAGATTGCAAGTCACCTTCCAAGCCCATATGAATCACCCCATATCCCTACCTCAGAAAGTGGGCTCTGGAAACGATAAGCCCCCCACCCCAGCTAGCGACCCTCCCCACTTATAGGAGAGGTGCGTTACTTCCCATCTGCCACTGTGAAGGCATCTGGAGGCTTCCTTCTTGTCCTGCAGTAAGGAAACTGGCAAGGGTCTGACCACCCATCTCTGACCAAGTCCTCTTCTCTGCCTAAGCCTCGCACCCACATCCCCCACTCTCACTCACACCCACCCTTCACAGTCCCTAGACCCCCCTTACCCCAACTCTCTCTGACACCTGGGCGCCCTGCCTAATAATTCCACCTCACTTTCCTCACCTGTGGTAGCCAGAGATGAGAACAGTAAGAAGCCCCTGAAAACTATGATCCCGAACCTAAAGTCCCTTCCTAGAACCTTCATACTCTGGGACCATCTCCTACCCCACCTGCGTGTGCACGCACGCACGCGCGCGCGCACACACACACACACACACACACACACATGTATTCAGGATAACTCTCTGTCTAGAGAAACATTTATCAGTGCAGAAAAGGCCTGCAGGCCTCTTCCAAGAGGGCCCCTATTTGCTCCCTGGGGCTGCCCCGACCTGAACTCCAGTGGGCATTGCCTGGTGGAATTCCCTGGGCACTTGGCCAAGAGAGATGGATGCTGCTGGCCTAGCCAGTGGGCTGTGGATGGTGTTGGCTCTGCTGCTTTAGTGAAGCTGGAATAAAGGTCAGATGCTCTGACCAGAGAGGGCAGCTCTTCTCCGGTGTGCTGGATTGGGGAGCGGTGTGGACAGGAGAAAGGTTGGCAGTGAGGTTTGCCTTGTTCTTTGGTGCTGGGCACTGTGGCAGGGAGTGTGGAGAAATATGCTTCTAGAGGCCAAACAGGTCATTCCTGAGGCAAGGCCAATGGTCCACGCCAGAGTTCTAAAACCTAAACAGGCTTCTAGGTTAAAGACCCTACCTGTTTATTTGACAGTTAAACAAAGAGGCATAAAGGGGAGAGGGATGTATTCAAGGTCATCTCGCCAAGGAGCGGCAAAGCTGGTCACAGTTCTTGCAGGGCCCCTGGGGTGCTAGGGTCCCCCCCACACATTCCAGTCTTCATATCTGCAATGGAAACTGCTGGGTACCATGTCCCCACTTGTCAAAGGAAGCTCTGAGGCTCTGTGAAAGTCATGCAGCTCTAAAGGGACAGACTTGGAACTCAGCACTGCCCCCAGCCTGTTCTTGGTGAAATCTGTCCATTCCTGGGTGTCTGCTTGCCATGATCACCCAGTGTGAACTTTTTATTTTTATTTATTTATTTATTTATTTATTTATTTATTTATTTATTTATGGAACCAGGGATTGAACTCAGGTCCTTGCGCTTGCCAGGGAAGCACTTATTCCACTGAGCCATCTCCCTGGCCTGAACATTTTATTGAGCCCACTCCTGACTCTAGGCTTGCCATAGTCGAATGACCAGGAAGCAGATGCGATCAGCCAACAGTCACAGGGTGCTGGAGTGGAGACGGCTGCAGCCTCAGGTACACAGCTAGCACTGCTCCAGGAACTTTGGGCGGGCCCTGCAGAAGGCATAAGCCTATTGTCTCAGGCTCCCAGTTCCCTGTAGTCTCTCATCCTTGCTCAGAGCCCTGCATCCTTTTCTGGGGCAACAGATGGAGAAACTAACTGCTTCCTTCTAGGACCCCCAGCTGGGAAACAGCAACCAGGTTCCTACAAATGGAGGAATCTAGGGTAGCAGCTGTCCCCACTTCCACCCTGTCCAATTCCCAGCCAAGAGGTTGTAATCATGCTTCAACCTAGAACTGAAAGCTGAGTTCAAGCTGAAAGTTCAGAGCCCTAATCTACTTCATGGTATGTGATCATGGGGGAATCCTTAACCTTCCTGTTACTTCTTGGGTGGTAAAATGAGTCAATCCTCATAAAATGTGTTGCACAGCTAACAAGTGAAAGTATGGGAATGACTTCAAGTGCAAAGTCACAAAATCTTTATGCTGGTGGAATGGGGGCAGCTACCTTTCAATGTAAACTTGTAACCTATGCTTTAGACAAGGCAGGGAGCAAGCAGTAGCACTTGGGGACAAGGGGAGTCTTCCCCGAAGGACCGCAGCACACACAGTGGAGCACAGAACCTATAGTCACGTGAAGCTGAGAGTCCTCCTCCAGGCACTGTGCTGGTGGATCCTTAAGCACGCCACTCACTTCTCTGAGCCTCAGCTTCTCTCTGGATGAGATCTGTTGGCAGAGGGCTAGGTAGACATTTTGGGACAGATCATTCTTGTTTACAAAGGGCCACCTGTGCACTGTAGGATGCGTCACTGTCCTTGCCCTCTTCACACCAGATGCCAATGCTACCCGCTAGTTGATAGAAAAAAATATAACTAAATACAAGTAAATATGCCCTAGGGGACAAAAATCTTCCTACTGCCTCCCCATTGAAAACCATTGGTCTGGTATATGGCCTTGGGGGGTGACGTAAGCCAGCCCCTTTAAGTTGCCCTAGCTCCTTCTTCTAGAATCTGCAGGACAGGGGAGGGAGTTGGGGGGCGGGGCATGATGTGCCTAGCTGCTAAACCTCCCAATGTTAACAACAGCTTTAGTACTTTGACGTTCAACAGAATACTATATTTTGCAGAGCAGTATTGTATCCACTACCCTAGGGTTCCCCTCGTACAGTTGAGCAAACCAAGACTCAGAGGTTAGAAGACTAGTCAAAGCGAAAAGTTAAAGAATTACTCAGACTGGTAGCAGTTTTGGGAAGTACCCACCCAGCTCTAGAGCCTTCCTCTGAAAGGCATTAGGCAATCTTTCTCAAAGTTTAAACTACACACAGGTCCTTTGGCCTAGGAACCCCCACTTGGAGGAATCTGCTGTGGAAATGCCTAATGCATTAGGTGCTTGCCTGTAATTTCTGCACTCTGGAAGGCTGAGACAAAAAGGTCATAAGGGTCAGGCACTACCTTGTGACCTTAGGGTAGCAAGGTGACTGCAGTACAGTCCATGCCCTTGAGGAACTCACTGTCCAGTGCACTTTGTCAGTCTCAGTGCCTACATTATAGTCAATCTTGCGTTCCTAGGACCTAACATATATAGCTTAAAAAGAGAAAAAGGTTACTTTGGCTCAAAGTTGCAGAGGTTTTGGTCTGTGGCTAGCTCCCTGCAAGGTAGCAGTATCACAAATGAAGGGCATGGTGAGATCCACTGGCCAATGCAGAGCAGCTGCAAGCAGGGTGACAGGAGGAGAGCCAGATGGAGGGACCTGTCTTCTACTGAGTCCCCCTCCCACCGCACCTGCAGCTATCAACTCATGGATGGGTGGAAGAACCCCCCGGTGAGAGCAGTGTCCCCAGCACCCAACGCTTCCTGAAAGCCCCGCCTCTAAACATAAGATTTGGGGAGATCTTATAGGCCCAAACCCTAACAACACTATTGACTTTATGGGGTAAGATGGAGAGGGGACTGTCCTGTGCTTTATCTGATGTTTAAGAGAATAATTATGCACTACTCACTAGGCACCAGTAATTCTCCCTGCAAACTGTGGCCATGAAAGACATCTCCTGGCACTGCCAAATGTCTCTTAGAGGACAGTTGTCCCTGGCTAGAAATCACTGCTTGCAAGATGAGAAAGGGGTGAATATCCACTGGAATATCCCTATTCCAGTCAGGTCTTGAACCTAGCTGGGTAGACAGTAGTTGTTCGGGACATAATCTGTTGGAGGTTGTGGTAGGCAAATAGGTATTGACTACCTAGATTAGTGGATGAGTGGGTGACTGAGTGAGCAAATAAACCAGCCTAGTTTTTGGTTTTTTTGGAAAAACCAGGGATTGAACTCAGGCCCTTGCACTTGCCAGGCAAGTGCTTATTCTACTGAGCCATCACCCCGGCCCCAATAAGTGCAGTTTTAAGATATCGACATGTGCCTAAAATTCTACTGGAGAAAACAAAACACTGTTTCTCTTTTGAAACTAGCAGTTAAGTGGTAGGATTCTCACCCTGACTAACTATATATGCTCATACCTATGAACCAAGCAACTGCACTGAATTTAACAAAGTGTAATAGAAGGGTCACACTCCAAAGGCCTGCCATTATGGTCTTCTAAATATGTACTTCCTGTCATGACATACCAGCTATTACTATACTGCTCTTTTTTAAAGGGTAATAAATGAAAAATAAGACAAAATTGTCACAAGACAGTCATGCTACAATGCTTCTATGCTGTATATGGATGGATTTCTAAATATCTATGTAAATATTAAAAAAAACACTTTCTCCAAATCAGATTTCTCCCTGTTCCTCTGCTCAGCACCAGAGTTCTCAGATGTCAACATCAGGCCCCTGGAGGTCCTGTTAGTGTTACTAGTCTGGTAGAATACCCTCGATTCTTATTTCCAGATCCTTCGGGAATTCTGGATCAGTCCCTTACCCCTAACAACCTGTCATTTCCCAGGGGTCCCTAGCTTTAACTGCACATTTCATTCAGGTACCAATATATCCTGCCGTGGACAATGGGTCACCTGTCCCTCAAGTGCAGTTAGAGTTCTTTCAGAGCATGTAGTAGCACCCAACTGTAATCCCAGCTGAGCCAGGAGATGACAAGTTCAAGTCCAGCCTGGGCAACTTAATGACTTAGTGAGATCCTGCCTCAAAATAAAATAAAAATGCACAAGAGGCTGGGCGTGTAGCCCAGGGTGGAGGCTTTGAATCCAATCTCCAGTACCCCCACCCCATGCACACGCAGATGAAGATGAACTCCTGCACAGCTTAGACCCACTGTGTTTTAGTGTCTTGCTGATGAAGGTGTGAGACAGTGATCGGGCACATTGCATTGTGAGGGAGCTGCTCAGAAACACAGCATCTTGGGACCTCCTAGTCCTACAGAATAGGACTGTGTTTTAACAACATTGTGGAGCGACTGATGTGCAGTGAAAGTCTGAGAAGCCCATCCTAGGCTACCTCCATGTCCCCAGTGCTCAGAGCTGAGCCTGGTAACCTAGCTAATGAGGTGCATGGGCAGCACCTCTTACAGTGGGTGTGGGCCCGGGCTGGAGCATCACTGAGGCATTACTGGCCATCCATCCCTTGGCCTGGTTGCCTTATCTGGTGGAATGTCTAGGCTGATCTAGGAAAACAGGCCCCAAAGGGCACTTCCTTCTCGAGGTCACATGATACCCATGAAGTAGAGAAAGCTTGGCACCCATTCCCTAGGGGGCAGTTGACATGCCACAGCAGCCATACATGCAAGGCTGGACTGGGAGGCAACATCCCTAAGCCACTGGCCTTGCTCTCCCAAGCTGTCGTGATGTGCGGTAATTTTAAAATGGTTGTAAAACAAGAACCTGGGTTGTCTTCTTTCATCTATTCATCAAGAGCTCATTGGGTATTTAGATGCAAAACATTGCTCTCTAGAATGTGATCATGGAGGAGGAAGACAAGACCCCTTCAGTGGTTTATCAGTAGGGGGCAGATGGAGCCAGCAGAGGCACGAGCTCCTCAATGAGGGCTAGAATCTGTTGTATGATTTCTGTGCACCTCTACACTACAAGCTGCGTGTGTGTGCATGCATGCATGTGTGCAGGCAGTGGGAGAGAGAATGCCCAGCTACTGCACCAGGGTATCACTGGGCCTAATGTGGGATGCAGGATCCAGGACAGCTAACCTCCCAGAGTGGGATGAGTGCCTGGAAAGGTCAGAAGAACAGATTGAGATTGAAGCTAAATGAGAACAGGATACCTGTCCCTGACCCTGGGAATGCTGGGAAAGAAATTTCACAAAATAGTTGGCCGGACATGGTGGCATGAACCTGTAATCCCAGCAATGCAAGTGGCTGAAGTAAAAGAGTACCAAGTACGAGGCCATGCTGGGCCAAATAGTTAGACATTTTCTTTTAAAAAGGACAAAAGAAAGCAGAGATGAAAAGTGTATTCTGAGCAGATAGAAACTGTTATAAGAAAATCTTCAGAGGATAAAAGAGTAAAATTGTGACTCTCATCAAAATAAAAAACAAACACTGATCATCGATTTTATTAAGCAGACGTCACAGTCAACTCAAAGCAAAAGCCCTGCAAGATGCATGTGTCTAAGAAATAAAGAAAAGCTGATGTGAATCCCAAATAAGAGCAGAATGGTCAACCGAGGAAAATTTTGCTTGTTAACTAGTTTTCTGCAGCTTACAAAGGATTTTTTTTTAGCAAATAGCTTCAAAGGCCAGCAAGATAGTTCAGCAGACTAAGTGCCTGCTTTGGCAAGTGCAGGGACCAGGGTCCATTCCCCGGTTCCACATGCCACACCAGCCCCACCCCCAGGGTCCACTGAGCCTACAAACGAGTCTGGGTGTGGTGATGTATGTCTGTAATCCCAGCACTGGGGAGGCTGAAAACATGAGTCTGAGCTGTGTAGTGAGACCCTGTACCAAATACATAAATGAAAAAAATATATTAAAAATAAAAATAACTTCAATATCACGAATATGGTTAGAGTCAGGTACCCATGTTGGTATTATATGTAGACACCCACATACTTTCCCATTAGTACAATTCTTTTCTCCCTGGAAAACCACTCTTGAGAGGATAGGGAGGCGTGTGTCAGAGCAAAGCGCAGATGAGGAGGATGGAGAGGCTGCAGGAAGGGCAAGTGCCTCGCCAGCCAGGTGACCTACAGCCCACAGGGAGCCATGGCAGGGTCTCAAGCAAGGTGGTGGATTTTATTAGCACTTGAGAAAGATCCTTCTGGAAGCTGGATCAATGGAGAATAATCTCCTCCCACCTTCCAGCCAGACTCTGAGAGAAAAGCAGGTTCCTAGGGGCAGGTTGCTGGCCTTCCAGCAAAGGCTTCCAGTGCCTCAGAGCTCCTATGGGGCCAGTTGGCCAAACATTAGCCAACAGCACAAGACACCCCTCACAGGGCTGTTCTCGGGCAGAAACAGAGCCTGCCTCCCTTCTCCCTGTCCTGAGCTGTAAATAGCTCCCTGCTGGTTTCGAAGGCTGAGTGCTGTTCTGGGGACCGGCTGGAAATGAGCACACCAAGGAGCGTTTGTGGAAATTACTGCCTGCGTGTGGATTTGCATGCTTGGCACCCTGCCCTGGACCCAAATGCAGCATCCTCCAAGGAGCCAAAAAACAAGGCTCGAAGAAGAGCCACGTGCAGAAGACCATGGACATCCTGACCTAGGCGCAGGCTCCGGGGAGGACTCGGAGCCGAACAGGCAGGGAAATGCTGAGGAGAACAAGAGAAAACATTCCAGGGACCCTGGACTGCGTTTTGTCATAATAAAAATGACCCTTAGGCACCGGCAGCCCATTTCTGCTGAGCTTGCAGGAGTGGCTGTGTTAAGGGTGTTATTTGTGTTTGTACCTCTCTTTGCTAATGACAATCTGATGAGGCAAGACTGACCAGATTTCAGAACTGGAGGTTTCTGAAAGGGGGAGGGGCTCACCCAGCATCCTGTAGAGTAGCTTTTCTAACAAGAAACCTAAGCTGGGCTGAGCATGGTAGTGCATACCTGTAATCTCAACAGGAAGGAAGCTGAGGCAGGAGGATCTCAGGGAACTCAATGCTAGCCTGGACTACATAGTGAGTTTAGAAGTGAAACCCTGTCTCAAAAATAACAAAAAAAACTAAGCTTACAGCTCTCACTGGCCTCAAGGTACTCATCTGTCAATGGGAGCAATAATGTCTTTCACTTTGATGATCACAGGAGAGTTAGCTTCTATGACAAAAAGTAGGCTTAAAAAGCCAAAAATGTGCAGCCTGCAGGGAGGCAAGTTTCTCCCTCAAAAGGATTAGTTAGGTGGCCCTGGGGGGGAGGGGAAGCTGGCCACACTGTGTCCACCGGAAGTCCTTGGCCCTCCCTCTGCCCGCCCACCAGGCAGGAACTCGGGGCTTGGGCCCCCCTCTTCCAGGGTCTGCTGAGGCTGAGCCACCTGCAGACTGTTTGGGCTGAGTGCACCTTTTCCACAGCAGCCCCCTGATCACAACTCAGACCATGTGTACCCGTCAGGCAGCCCCCGTGCTATGCACTCTCTGGAGATGCTGTTGAGTGCTTGGGGAGGGACCTGTTTATTTATTTATTTATTTATTTATTTTGTCTTTTGAGGCAGGGTCTCACTGTGCAGTTCAGGCTGGCCTTAAACTCACTTTGTAGCTCAGGCTGGTCTCGAACTCACAACAATCCTCCTGCCTCAGCCTCCCAAGTGCTGGGATTACAGGCATGCGCCAGCACGCCTGGTGGGACCTGTTTCTTAGACCTATAGAATCAGGGAAAGTGGCCTGCTTTTGGAGGCCATGTCTGTGGCTCCCTCTGTGGCCAGGAGTCAAACACCTTCTCTTTCTAGGCTTCAGTGCCCTCCTCTGTAACGGGCAGGCTCCATGCTAGAGTCAGTCACATGCTTCATGCAGTAACAGTAGGGCAGGGTGGGGCACAGAGCTCAGGGTACAGCCCTCATCTAACATGTGCAAGGCCCCGGGATCTACCCTTAGCATTACCAAGGGAAAAAGCTAAGAGGAGGCAGGTAAGCTGGTGACATTTGGCTTTGGAAACTGCATTGCAAAGAATTCCCCATGTTGCAGATTCATGCCTGAATTGTTGAGGGCTTAAGAGGAACCCCTCCCCCACGAGGCCGAGAAACTCTTAGGAGTTGCCACAGTGTACTCTTCCTTCTTCTGGGACTAGATCCAGTTTGTAAATCCACACCTTTGCTGCTGCACGTGTGATGCCAAAGGTCACTGCCTCTGTCCCTGCAAGCTATCTGCATGTCGCTGGTCAGGGACAGAACAAATGCGCAATCTTCACAACCTCTGCTCTGCATAGTGGTTTTGCTTCCTGCCGGGTTGAATGACCATTTCAACCAGCATACTTAGATTTGCTTAGCTCAGGCCTCTGAAGGATCCAGAGGTGTTTGGCAGGTGATAGTAGATTGGGGGCCGGGGAGATGGCTCAGTGGAATAAGCGCTACTCTACTCAATGTCACCCAGGTTGATAATTTTTTTAAATTTATTTATTTGTATTTTAACTTGAAGAGTGAAAAATAGAAGCAAAAACAAAGAGAAAAAAATGACATACAATGATACATATGTTACAGATTTTCAAAACATGGATAGCTAATTTTATATATGTATATTTTTTAAATAAAGCAATCCAACACAGATCAGCAGTCCACAATAGAAGCAGGTTATCCACAGAAGTTGTTGACTTGAGCCATTCACAGCTGATTATTAATATGACTTTACTTTATATACCTCCATTTTTATACTTTTCTGCTGGATGGTTAAGACCAAGTTAAAGCAAGACCTATATAATAAGAAATGTAACTTTTGTATCAGATAAGGTCAGTCAGATACCCTCAGGATTTATCCTGTAACCCTGCACCGCTCTTTGTAGATCCCTTGTCAGTGTCAGCCTTATGGATGGGTCACAGCTATTGCTTGACCAATTTGCTCTCTGTGGAAGCCTGAGAGAAAGTTTTCTGTCCATATGACTCTCCTTAGGCACACTGTACATCATCAATCGCATTCCTCTGTGGCTCCATAATCTCATTGATCAGAAAATTTGGGGCACTACTGAGTTACACAATGTTACATTACAAATTCTCCTATGTCCTGACAGATTGATAGTTTTTAACCTGGAGAAGATTGTGAACTGGGGCAAGATCCTCTGCCTGGACCTCCATGAGAGCCCCTGCAAAGCTGGAGGTGATAGGCTGCCCTCAACTGTCCCCAACTCAAACAAGGAAAACCAGCAGTCCCTGAAAGTTTCATGGATGTGCCAGAGGCTATGCAGGACTTTGCTTTTAAAAGGACTCCAAAGGGCACGTGGAGCCCCTGGACTGGCCTCTGTTCCCAACACCGTCCACATATTATCCTCTACTCCCCACCGCATTCCTCAGAGGGACTCCTGTTCTCATCAGCATTTACAAACAAGGAAACCAAGGCACAGAGAAGTGAACTCACTTAACCCCATGAGTTGAAATTCCCATCTTGCTTGATTAGAATTATTCAAGGGCAAGGCTGGCTCAGGGATAGCCAGCTTGAGTGGCACGTTTGAGGCCCCAGGTTCCATCTGCAACAGAGGAAAGAGGAAGGAGGGAACGTGAAAGACAGGAAGAGGAAAAGAAAAACTTGCTGCAAGGCTACCCATTTGTCCAGAGGCAGCTGGCCTTGGGCAGGTCCCTGTCCTTCCAGAGGAAACCCTCTTCAGTTCCCCACTTTTCTTTAGGGAAACCATTGTCCCCCCTCCTCTCCGTGGGGTCACCATCCTGGTATTCTCTGTTGCTGACATTAGACTGACAGTCCCTTGGAGGTGCAAGGAGACTGCATGTTTTCTGTGTCCCCAGCATCATCATGAATCTGGCATGAGGTGAATGCATGGTCTGTTTGTTGAATGTATGTGGCTGTGTCGCTTTGATTAACATTTTCAGAGGGGTTGTTGGGAAGGTCTGATGTACTTTAGATTCTGAATTTACTTGTGGGTATTTATTTTGCTTTGTCTTTCTTTTAAGTAAACTTGTCTTGAAATCACTACCAATTCCCCCGAAGTTATGAGAATACTACAAAGACTTTCCAAGTCCTTCATCTCGCATCCCCAATGATACTGTCTTGCTAATTTTAGATGGTATCCCATCACAACCAGGAGGATGGCGCCTGTATAGTCTGCAGGCCTCGTCTAAATTCCCTCAGTTTTAGACACATGCATTCACCTTGAGTTATGTTTTAGGGGTTTTTCTGGTGGTGTTGGGGATCAAACCCAGTACCATGTATGTATCAGGCACATGCTCTACTACTGATCCTGCCTAGATCCTAGATCCCGCCTCCCACATTTCAGGTTTTTTTTTCTTTTAGTGCATTTGTTTTAATGATAGTGGAGCTCAATCTCCACTATCATCAAAGTTCATGAGCTATATCCCAAGCCGTTTGTTTGTTTGTTTGGAGACAAGTTCTCACTAAATCATTGAGGTGCCCAAGCAGGGTTTGATCCTGCATTTCTTCTGCCCAAGCCTCCCAGAGTCCTGGGATTACAACCCTGCACCACCATGTCTGGCTACCTTGCATGTTTTTAAACAAGTGCTGTTGTCACAGGGGAACAGGATGCACCATGTCAGGGCAAGTGAGAGCTTGAGGCTTTGAGTCCTTGAGTCCTTGGAGGTGGAGCCCAGCAACCCTACAGCATCAAGCTGTGCGAGAGCTTGGCGCCTGGATAGGACCTTCTCAGAGAAACATCTGAAACTTAAGTGTGTGAAAGAGTAAGGATGTGCTGTGACAACCCCAAGATCAGCTCAGTGAGCCAGGGAAGGGTGGTGTCCAGGACCACGTGGCCTTCAGGAAATCCAATGAGTCCCCTACATGCAGTTCATTTATGTCCTGCTCACAGCACACTCCGGAGTTTTGTCTTCTCCAAGCACCATCTCAGCCCACATTTGCAGGTCCGAGTCTAGCTCAGCTGCTTCCCAGTAGAGCACACTTAAAAGGATCTACTCCATGTGCTTCACCTGCAACATGAGGGTAGCAGCCATGTGGACCTCAAGGTCATTGTGAAGACTGAATGCAGGGACACCTGGGAAGCACTCAGAGAAGCCTGACACAGGATGACCACTTTGGTGACAGGAGTGGTATTCTTTCTTTTTCTTTTTTTTTTTTTTTTCGGCTTTTTGAGACAGGGTCTCGCTGTGCAGTTCAGACTGGCCTTTAATCTCATTTTGTACCTCAGGCTGGTCTTGAACTCACAACAATCCTCCTGCCTTAGCCTCCCAAGTGCTGGGATTACAGGCATGCGCCACCATGCCCAGCCTATTGGAGTGGTATTCTTGGGGCATGCTATTTCTTTAGCTTGAATTGATCCCCTCTACCCAGCTTCCTTCTAAGCAGAGGAAGTATCTGGGCACATACGGGTCTCATGTTTTTTTTTTTTTTTCTTAATGCACATTAAAATAAAAATATTGCCATTGGAATAAATGTCTGCTTGCCCACCTTCAGTTATGATCTCCTGACATGCAGGGTGAGTCGCTGGCTGGCTCTTTGGCTTTGCCGGGTAAGTCATGCTGCTCTGAGCTTCAGTTTCCCCATATGAAAAATAGGCCTAGAATGCAACGTGCCTTCCAGAATGGATTGGGAGATTTGGGTCCTCTGAGCTCACAGTGGGCACAAGAGAAGCACAGCACCATTTCCTGACTGGAGTTGGTCATAGAAATCTTTTGTCTTCCTTGAGCCTTGGTTTTTAACTCTGTTAAATGGGCTAATGAACAAGATCTCTTTCAGGTTTTTATCTGGCTCTGATAGTTTTTGAGTTGAGGTTCCCAGTTGCCACAGTCCCTTTGCTAGAACATGGGCTTGCATTCCTATGAAGGATGGCTGTGACGGGTGCATTCCCAAGGCTGAGATATTCCTGGAATCTCTGCCCTGGGCTACATCCAGGCTGGAGTTCTTGGGCAGGAAAAGAAGCAGAGGAAGAGAACAACCCAGTAGAAAGCCATGTCCTAATACCTCAGTCCCAAGTAAGGTCCCTGCCGTTGTCTGAGGCACTGGCATCTGCCCTACTCTGACCAGTGTCTGTGTCTTCCTGTGAGCTTGGTTCTTCGTTCCAGGTCTCCTTGAGTCTGAGATGAAGAGTCCCTGCTTTGTCTAGGGATGTCCTCTGGGAATGAGAATCACGTCGATGTTGCATGGTTTGGGGGGAAGTTGCTGAGCCTACAAGATGTCTCCTCGCCGGGCGTGGTGGCGCATGCTTGTAATCCCAGCACTCGGGAGGCTGAGGCAGGAGGATTGTTGTGAGTT
>PVKA01024485.1:0-34177 GCA_004027165.1 Ctenomys sociabilis | reverse complement strand
ACCAGATTGCTCTCTGTGAGAGCCTGAGAGAAAGTTTTCTCTTCATGTGACTCTCCCCAGGCACACTATAGAACTTCAATCTCTTTCCTCTGTGGCTCCACAATCTCCTTGCTCAGAAAATTTGGAGCTCACCTGAGTCTCATAATATTGCAGTACAGGTTCTCCTATGTCCTAAGTCTTCGCTGACCTTGAAAGGCTAGGTCCAAAATGTTGGCTGGCCTTGTGGCTCTTCTATTTCTCCAACTCTGACTTTTTTTTTTTTTTTTTTGACTTTTTGAGACAGGGTCTCACTATGCAGTTCAGGCTGGCCTTAAGTTCACTTTGTAGCTCAGGTTGGTTTCAAACTCACAATTCCTCCTGCCTCAGCCTCCTGAGTGCTGGGATTACAGGCCTGTGCCACCACACCTGGTCAGACCCTGTACTAAATACATTTAAAAAAAAAAGACCTGCGTTAGCTACACACCGAATTGAAAGCAAAACCAAACTGAACCACATAATGAGAGTGTGTCAAACAAGAATAAACAAAACCTGTAGATAAATTTCTATGGCAGTCATAATAATGTTTTGTATTTGGCTTTTTTTATGCATCTGATATAAGGTCTCAGTACCATGCTTTGACTTGTAGTGGTCCTCTACCTTTCAGCCTCCTAAGTGCTGGGTAACAGGCATGCACCAACACATCCCATCTCCTTGGCCTGCTAAGTGCACCTAGGGGCAGGACCAGAGCAGCATGTGGTATCAGGGATGAAATCCTGGCCCCTGAGCTTGCCAAAGCAGGCTCTTAGTCCACTGAGCTTTCACACTATCCCTAAGCATCAAATATTTGCTGTGCTGCCTCAGCCTTACAGACTATTACACACATTCACCACAACTGGCCGTTCTGAGGGCTGTAGTGTAGGCCTGGGGATTAAACAAGGAACTTGCACATGTGAGCCCAGTGGTCTAGCATAGTGCCAGCCCGCTGCTTGTGACAGAGCTTGCAAAGTCTGAAAATTATTTCAGATTCAGTGCTTCCAACTAAGACTGAATATACTCACCTTTTACACAGTGCTCCTGATGATAATGCACAGACACGGTAAAGGCTGCTATTTGGAGTCGAGAAGTGTGGAAAACTGTCATGATTTCAGTTTTCTACACTCATAAGTGCTTTGAAGAGCAGTCTTTCTTGGCCACTGTCTTTGATCTTGTGCAGTGGTGTGTCCTCATCTAGCAATTTGTATTTCTTTTCCTCATTTTACTTTCTTCAAACTGATTTTCCAGAACCTGTTTCTTTTCCTATACACATTAAAACTTTTCAAAAAATTTAAGTAACAGTAGACTTTCCTGAAACTGAGTATTTGGGTGCATGCACACATTTCCAAAGTTTTGGAAGCTGAGTCAATAGGATCTGAATAGTTAAAGCAAACCAGAAATATATATCTAGAACTTCTCTCAGAACAAATAAGCAAGCAAAACTTGCAAAATTACACCCAGCCAGGCTTCATGATGCATGCCTCTGATGAATTGGAAAGCAAAGGTACAAATATTATAAGTTCTAGACAAGCTTGTCTAAACTAGCAAGGTCCTGGCTCAAAACAGGAACTGAAAATATATGAAGATGTAGATCAATTGGAGAGTTGGAGTGTATCAGCTTATTTATTTATTTATTTATTTATTTATTTATTTATTTATTTTGCAGAACTTGCCAGGGAAGTGCTTCTTCCACTGAGCCATCTTCCTGGTCCCTAGTGTCAGCTTTGATTTGAAGTATTCTGCAAAGAAATAATCAAAAAGGAGATGGGTATGGTCACACATGCATGTAGTCCCAGCACTCAGAAGACTGGGGCAGAACGATTGTTGCAAGTTCAAGGCCAGCCTGGTTACAAATTGAGCTGAATTCCCGCCTGAGCTCTACAGCAAGACCCTGCCTCAAAAAGATAAGTAAAAAACTCTTTCCTATTATTTATTGTCACATTAAGACAGGTTGTATATATACATATAGTGCAGGGTACTGATTCTCACTAGGTAGATTGGACTCGTAGTGATCCTTCTGTTTTCAGCCTCGCAAGCTCTGCGATTAGGCACGTAAAATCACTCCCAGTCTCAGTTGCCATCTTAGCATGCCTGTGAGCAGAGCTGACACAGCAGGAAGTGCATCAAACCCTGGCAACTGCTCTCTGACTAAGCAGACACTTTAATCTGCTGAGGTATCTGGCCGGCCAATGGCAAGAACTTGGAAAGGAATACTTTACTACGTCTTCTTTGGTCACTCACTGGCAACTGATTTAACATCGTGGAAGACTAGATGTTCCAAATGCAGACACATTGAATTTTATGATGACTATGTATGCAACACGTAACACACTAGAGAGACATCGGGACTGTGGTCCTCCTCCATCGTCATCAACACCCTTCCTCTGCTCATGAGAGCAGTGGAGGCAAAGACGCAGAGCACACAAGTGACACAGTTGCCCACATGCTCATCATGATTCCACGGAAAAACAAAGCTCAGTCAGCCAGCAGAATAGCTGGTAGCACACTGCTTCCGTGTCTGGGGTGCAGCTCATACCAAGTTTTGGGACATGACTGCTTTCCAGCTTCTGAGAGATGGATTTTGAGCAGCACATTATGCAGTCTTGGTGGTAGTTTTCAAAATTATTTTATGTAATGTTGTTTTTGTATGAATACTGGTATTATCATTTTACAAAAATGCCAAAGACAAAAATTGCTTTTTAAAATTATAGAGGACCGAGCGTGGTGGCACATGCCTGTAATCCCAGCACTCAGTAGGCTGAGGCAAGAGGATTGTTGGGAGTTCAAGACCAGCCTCAGCTACAAAGTGAGCTTAAGGCCAGCCTGGACTGCATAGTGAGACCCTGTCTCAAAAAGACATAAATAAATAAATAAATAAATAAATAAATAAATAAATAAATAAATAAATAAAATTGTAGGCGAGTCCGTGCATGGTGCTGCTTCTCCGTAGCCCCAGCACTATGGTGGCTGAGGAAGGAGCCTGGCAATTCCCCTGCCCCTTCTGAACACTTTTGGGCAACCCACCATAAAATAATGGCTTAGTTGTGTGCAATGGAGGATCACAGGACATTCAAAAACGTGCAAATTCTCTGAATACTGGAACAAAGAAGTAAGGAGTCTGTCTCTTTATGGGGCATAGAGCTTCACACCAGTAGTCCCAGCAGTGAACAGAATGAATGGGAAAGCAGGGCGTGGTGGCGCATGCCTGTAATCCCAGCACTCGGGAGGCTGAGGCAGGAGGATTGTTGTGAGTTTGAGACCAGCCTGAACAACAAAGTAAGCTTAAAGCCAGCCTGAACTGCATAGTGAGACCCTGTCTCAAAAATAAAAAAAAGAATGAGTGGGAGATTGCTGTAAGTTCCAGATGAGCCTGGGACACAAAATGAGTGCAAGGCCAGCATTTGCTGCATGAGAACACCCTCTCTCACAAAGACCAAAAGCAAACAAATAAAAACTAAACCCTTTCTAAGATACAGCAATGAGGGAATAGGTAAGTAAGTAAACAAACAAATAACTTTTTAAGGCCTGCCTTGCAGCTCAGTGTGCTTGTGTTGGATTCAACTGATTATACCGAAAGTCACTAAATAGTTAAACAAGGTGTAGTATATTTCACTACAACCTCAAATTTTTCACCATTTTAACACAGCCCACCACCTCTCTGGGATTAAAATTTCTGTGAAGCTCAGTGGAAATACTTTTCATATTACTAAATTAAGGAATTAATTTTCATGATTAGAATGAAAATAACATGAATAATTGAATCTTCTCAAATAGTTTGTCAATTGAAATGATCATGATTTGTTTGATTATTTTCAACATTTTTTGGATTGAATTACTTAAAATACAAAATTATGGGGTGAAACGAGATGTAGCTCAGTGGGCTAAGCACCTTCTTAGGCAAGTGCATGAACTGGGGCTCAGTCCCTGGGTCTGCATCCTCTGCTGGCCCCAGATCCCCAGATGACCAGAGACCTTGTGTGGTGGTGCAAGCCTGTAATACCACTGCTAGGGTGGCTGAAAACAGGAGGATCACTATGATTCTGAGCTGTGTAATGAGACCCTGTTAACAAATACATAGAAGAACCCCCACAAAATCCGTTTCTTTGTACTTAAACAAATTTCCATTTCTACTAAATATTCTGGAATTTAAGTAACTCTCTTTATATATTTATTTATCTATACATTTGTTTTTCTGAGGCAGGGTCACACTGTACACTTCAGCCTGACTTTGAGCTCACTTTGTACGTCATGTTGGTCTGAACTTTCAATGGTCCTCCTGCCTCAGCCTTCAAATTGCTGAGGTTATGGCATGCGTGTCTTAGCTTTTTTTTTTTTTTTTTTTTTTTTTTTTTTTTTTTTTTTTTTTTTTTTTTTTTTTTTTTTTTTTTTTTTTTTTTTTTTTTTTTTTTTTTGTCTTTTTGAGACAGGGTCTCACTATGCAGTTCAGGCTGGCCTTAGGCTCACTTTGTAGCTCAGGCTGGTCTCGAACTCACAACAATCCTACTGTCTTAGCCTCCTGACTGCTGGGATTACAGGCCTGCGCCACCACGCCCGGCTGTCTTAGCATTTCTTTAAAAAAAAATGTGTATAATTTGGAAAGGGTCTCCCTATACAGCTTGAACTCGTAGTGATCCTCCTGTCTCAGGCTGCTCAATGTTGGGACTGCTTATGTGTATCAACACAGTAGGTTTCAGTGCCCAGCTTGGCTCTGGGATGGCAGAACATGTGGTACCGGAGGTCAAACCCAGGTCCTTGTTCTTGGTATGCAGGTTCTTAGAAAACCAAGCTGTATCTCTGGGCCCAGACTTAACCTTTTATTTTTGATTAATTTTGTTGTGGGAGGGGCAGGATCTTGCTTTGTAATACAAGCTGAATTGGTTATATTATGTAGCCCAGACTTTCCTTTGGTTCACCTTCCCAAGTGATGGAATGGCAGGCGTGTGCTACCACATCTGGGTCTTAAGGGATTTTCTTTTTCTTTTTGTCTTTTTGAGACAGGGTCTCACTATGTAGTTCAGACTGGCTTTAAGCTCTGTTTGTAGAACAGGCTTGTCTTGAATTCACAACAATCCTCCTGCCTCAGCCTCCCAAGTGCTGGGATTACAGGCACACCCCGCCATACCCGGCTCTTAAGGGATTTTCAACCCGCCACTCAGGCTCAAATTTCTCATGGACTTTTAGCCCCTAATCCAATCATCCCTACGTCTTCATCACAGTACTAGATAGGACAATTTTCTGTGAACCTTATGACATGAAAGCAGCGAAGTAGTTCCAACACTTCAAAATATTGTCTTTGCCGGGCGTGGTGGCGCATGCCTGTAATCCCAGCACTAGGGAGGCTGAGGCAGGAGGATTGTTGTGAGTTCGAGACCAGCCTGAGCTACAAAGTGAGCTTAAGGCCAGCCTGAACTGCACAGTGAGACCCTGTCTCAAAAAAAAAGACAAAATATTGTCTTTGTTAGTTTTCTCATTGCCAAGAAAAGAAGTCTCTCACTCAGATTTAAAGGACAAAATGTTAGTTTAGCTCACAGATTGTGAGGTTTTCTTCCAAAATCAGCTGGCTTGAGTGCAGGGTGGTGTTTCAGACATGCATTGGAGTGTAGAGCTGTCCATGTCAGATGGAAACTAGGAATACAAGCAAGGGATGACCACAGCTTTTTAATCCCATGGATTTTAGCCTGACTTTGAGGGGTGGGAGCACCCACGCCCTTAAGCCGAGTGTCCTTGAGCCATTGCACCATGAATCAATTCCAGGGTAACACATGCTAGGTCCAACCTCCTGTGAAATGAAGCAACACAGACCATATGTGGCTTTGGGTATAATCAGTTGAATCCAACACAAGCACACTGAGCTGCAAGGCAGGCCTTAAAAAGTTATTTGTTTGTTTACTTACTTACCTATTCCCTCATTGCTGTATCTTAGAAAGGGTTTAGTTTTTATTTGTTTGCTTTTGGTCTTTGTGAGAGAGGGTGTTCTCATGCAGCAAATGCTGGCCTTGCACTCATTTTGTGTCCCAGGCTCATCTGGAACTTACAGCAATCTCCCACTCATTCTTTTTCACTCATCTACATACAAACCAGCAGGGACTGCTGTGACCTGATTTGTCTTCCAGTATTGTCAGTACTCCTGACCTGCAATATATCATTTGTTTTTCCTTTGTGTTATTCTGAGTTGACACCAAGGACTTTGCTACCAAGATACATTCCCAGCCCTTTTTGAATATGAACAGAAGCTCTATAGAACTCACGAAACGTCTACATGTCTATGTTGTGGTCACATTCATGATCCTACTCCAGTCTGCTCCCAAAATACATAGTTGCATGTGTGCACGCAGCCCATTCTTTGGGCAAGACACTGCTCACAATGTGGTATTCATGATGAAATAAATCTTCTTAGTCAGAGACTGGGCCTGTGAAGATAGCTCAACAGACTAAAGGACCTGCCTATGCAAGCTGAGGGATCAAAGTCTGATCCCTGGCACCACATGCCACTCTAGCTCAACCCACAGGGTGGGCTGAGCCAGGCAGAGTCTGAGCATAGTAGCATATGTCTATAATCCAAGTGCTGCGGAGGCTGAAATCAGGAGGATCTCCACAAGTCTGAACTGCATAGCAATACCCTGCAACAAATAAATAAGTAATGATGATGACGATGATGATGTCATCAGAGATTTTATGATTTTAGTGTTAATTTTTCCAACATTAACAGTCTGTTTTCATACTCATTTATTTCTTCTTTGGTAACAAGCGTGGTTTTGAGCCAGTTTCACTAAGTCAATCTGGTAGACCTTGAACTCACTAAGTATTCTTGTTGGTCTCAAACATGTTATCCTCCTGCTTCAGCCTCTCCAGTACTGGCATTACAGGCATGTGCCACCAAACCTGGTCTCCATTGCATATTGGTAAATATACACACAGAGGTTTTTCTTTTTTTTTTTTTTCTAAAATTGATGTGTTTAATATTTAAAGTTTCTTCAGGGGTCGATATAGCTCAGTAGAATAAGCACTTCCCTGGTAAGCACAAGGGATTGAGTTCAATCCCCAGTTCAAAGAAGGAAAGAAAGAAAGAAAGAAAGAAAGAAAGAAAGAAAGAAAGAAAGAAAGAAAGAAAGAAAGAAAGAAAGAAAGAAAGAAATCAGGCAAGCATTTTTTAGAAATACTAAAAATACTTTTAAAAAATTAGAAATGATACAGAATTTCACTAGATGGTAGGAATTCACACACTCAGTTCTGAATGTTGAGACAGAATCTCTGTCAGTCACTAACTTGCAGGCCTAGTGTCCAATCCCATCTTTGTGCTGGGATTACAGGAGCACCACAGCTGATGCCGGTGTATTTTTCAGCTCTCTCAGGCCCTAACAAGTGACTGAAGGTCCAGAGACTCTGAGCTACACCCACAGGCCCTGAACATTTCCAGGATCTTCTTAATCTTCCCTAGCAGTGCAGTATGAGATGGGAAAGCTGGGATGCACACTCCTGAAAAGAGCCTCTGTGTTCTTTGGTTTCTTAATGGAGAACCTTGTGCCTCACTTTGGGAGAAGTGTGATGTTTTTACCATGAATAGCAACACACCCAGAAGGGAAGCATTCAGGAATCTGAGGAAGGAGGGACACTGTGTGAGAACGGCTAACGGGCAAGGAAAATTGGTTTTCTCTTCAAACTCAAGTGTTCTCACCTGAACTTTAAAAATATATAGGAAAGGTCCAGATAGCTCATCGCATTACAGCGCCTGCTTAGGCTGACTCAGGGACCGGGGTTTGATCCCCATGCACTGAGATAGCAATTGAGACTGGGCATGGTGGTGATTACCTGAAATCCCAGTGAGTCGGAGGCTGAAAACTGGAGGATCGCTACTTGGGTGAGCTGTGCAGTGAGGCCCTTAGGCTCTGTATCAAACTCATTAAAAATAAATAAAAATAAAAATATAGGAAAACATAAGAACATATGTATATATTAGGTTCATCTTGGCTCTTGGGAATCACTATTACCCAGCATTGCAAAACCGTTGACTGGCTCTCCTCAGAGCTGTTTGGTGCATGGATGCTTGCTAGTGGCTCAGGATCATCAACTGCTGTCTTCAGAACCCCACAGCCAAAGTACACCAAAACCCCTGAGGTGTGCCAGATGTTGCCTTGGGGCTCTCACCATAGCACCTGCAGTTGATCACAGTATCTGTATTCTCTCAGCCCAGGACTACATGGGCAGCAGTAGTGGGAGTAAGGCCACGTCACTGGGAAGACAGAAAATGTGAAATGGAAATAAACATAAGGCCACACTTGACGATATCCACAGGAGGAAAGCTAATGTTGAGCCTTTGAATACCTATAACATTTCATAAACCATGAACATTTGGCCAGCTGAACTTGGGTCATTATTTACTTGTAGTCACTCAAACAGAAACAAACCTATGCTAGGATTTTTGTGTGTGTGTATTTGGTACAGGGTCTCACTATGTAGCTTGGACTCCTAGCGATCCTCCCATTTTCAGCCTCCCCAGGGCTGGGATTGCACGCATGAGCTATCATGCCGGGTTTCATGAATAGCTCAGCACAATGGAGGGTGGAGATGGTGGTGGTGGTTATGTGGTAGCAGAGATCAAACCTCAGTCCCTGTACTTGCTACATAGGTGCTCAGTCTGATGAGCTACCTCATCGGCCCTCTGCTTATGTTTTTCTATCCATTTTGTGCTTAAGTTTTTATAAGCAGTGAAGTGATGAGTGACTGTCGCTCCAGGAACTTTTCCAACCAGGCTATGAATTCAAAGGCAAGTTTTGCCGCAGCCCACAGCCTTACACCTGTCATCCTTGGACTGTGTAGGCTCAGGCAGGGTGTTCCCTACTTGAGCAAATTCAGGTATAGACAAGACATTGTGTCAAATAAAAAGTACCTCTGAGAAAAATCTCAGTGTTGGAGTGTTGCATGATTCCATTACCATGGTGAAAATGAAGGAAAAAGGTGAGGGAGGAAGTAACTGGGGAAAAAGCAAGACAGGGAGACAGGAAAGGAAAAGAAAGTGAGGGAAAGAAGAAATGAAGCAAAACTGTGTAGTAGGATTTCCCAGTTCATGCACACGTTCCACTCTGGGAAAAAGTTCTTAGCTCAGATTCATCCCTAAGACCAATAATGATACAACACTGACACAAACATAAAATGGAAAACATAAAAATGTGAGGTCTTTTCAAACATTTTTTTTTTGTATGTCAGGGAAGGCTCTACAGGGTGTTCAGGGTCTCACTACCATAGCAGACTCATAGTGAGTTCCCTGTTTACAGCATCCCAAGAGCTGGGATTACAGGCATGCACCACCACACCCAATCTCAGTGTCTCAGTTGCTGTCTCAGCCTGCCTCATCCCAGTTGTGGGCTGCATGGCAGGCCCAGGGATCAAACCCCCAACCTCTGTGCCTACTTGCACATGCTTTAATCAGCTGAGCTATTCTGCCTGCCCTTGGTCGCTTAAAATCTTTCAATTGTTAGCAACTCTAGTGTTCTGAAATTATATCATACTTCAAGCATGTACACAGGATCTGCCTCAGAACTCTGGCCTTTGAGCGCTCTGCTGGCCTTGTGTCCTGGACTATGGATGAACTCTGCTTTCTCTTTCCGTGGATGGATCAAGGGTTAAAAGAAAAGTGGCCACTTGCATTTAGCAGTATCTCAGCTCACTTGCTTCTGATGTTTGTCTTTTCATTTTCTCTGTATCGGACCTTGCTATGTGAATGAATTATCTGTGCTGAATTTCACCTTGTGATCCTCCAGCCTCCACTAGCTATGGTATGGGCTGAGAGGCTTGGGCCATGAGGCCAATTTATATTCTTCATCAAAGCAGAATGACAATAATTAATGGTATCAATTCACTTTCTTTAAGATGTTCAAATCCATAAAACCTCACATAAATAGAAGAAATGCTCTAATAACTCAGGGGTGTTCATTATCCCCAACCAAAACATTTGAAGGAAAGAATGATTTTTAAAAGGCAGAGTGAAAGAAAGAAACACAAAGTTGTGAAGAAGATATACTATCACCTTTGGAGCTACTCTGTGGGTAAGGTGGGTCCAGGAAGCCGAATGACAAAAAAACTAGGTGCCTTTCCTGGGCAATGAAGTGTGAGTCTCATGAATGAAGAACTTCAACCTAACTTAAATTTTGTGTTCAATTTTATTTCTTAATTATTGAAATATATAATACCTTTCATGAGTCTCTTATTTTTTAGTTATTTAGTACAGGGTCTACAGGGTCTCACTGCGTGGATAGGACTTGTAATGATCCGCTTGTTTTCAGTCTCTCAAGTGCTGAGATTACAGGTGTGCACCACCACACCTAGTCTCAATGCCCATCTCAGTGTGCCCCAGGGGTGGGACTGGCACCACATGCCAGGGATGGAACTGCAACCACTATGCTCTGCCTAAGTAGGCATTTTAATTTCTGAGCTATCAGGCCAGACCCAGGAATCTCTTCTGAAAGCAGTGTTTCTTCTGTAATTCTGGTGAATTACAGCTGAGTATGGCAGGTTCTCCGAGCACACAGGAGGTCCTTGCTTCCCTGCCAAAAAACACACACACAAAAAAAAAACTCTCCTAGTGTAACTAGTACTATGCTGCTTTCTTGCTACTACAGTGTACACAGACGTAGGATGTTGCGTGGATGGTGTTTGGATTCCTTGCACGGTTGGTGATTGTACACAGAGCATCATTGGGCTGAACTACATCAATGCATTTTTTTCTTATAAGACAGGGTCTGGGTTACCAACTAGGTTTCCTACGTTGGACTTAATTTTGGGATCACTCTTCCTCAGGCTATCAGAGCTCTGGGATTACAAATATATTCCTGGTCCCTGGGTTTTATTCTTTTATTTTGCTTATTAAGGTGCGATCTTTGTTAGTTGTGTAGGCTAACATTCAAAGCTCCCACATTCAAAGAATCGTTGATTATAGCCTCTGCCCACAGCACCCCGATACCCTACAGTGGTTTGAACTCTGCAATGGAGTCAAGCTTGGGTGAGCTTCCTAGGGATCTCTTCCTAGGGATCATTCTTGCCCAGGATCAGGACAAGTTTAATTCCTTTTCAGGCTCACGTAACTGTCACATGACAAAACTTAATCGGTATCTTGGGTGGATAAATTCCTGAGACCATGAGTTCTCTCATAAAATCTCCTGTTCCTGCCCAGGGATTTGTGAAAACCTGCCACCATGGAGAAAGCCCCGAGCTCCTCCAGGATTAAGAGGGTGGAGAGGGAGAGACCCTGTGAGGGCTGCGAGTCTGCTGTGAAGGGAGGAGCTGAGAGGGTAAGGTGGGGCTGAATAGGGGGATAAAAGAGGAGAGGAGGCACAGAGGAGGAGCTCGTCCCTGGAGCTTCTACTCGCTGCCTGTCCTGCTTGGATTCCTGGTGCCCTGTCCCTGTCACCTGAGTCTGAAGCTGGTGAGTCTTGACCTCCTTGTGGATGCCCAATATACCCACCCTCAGCCAGTGTCCTTTGGAAACCAAGGTTCCCTGTGGCCCCAAAGTCTCTTTAACTCCTGCCTCTTCCAACAGACAGCATTGAGATTTTGTAATTATTATTTTGTTTATTTGTTTGTTTACCAAGCTTATTGCTAAATTACTGAGTTGGATTTGGTCTTGCTTTGTTTCCCAAAACAGTTTTGAGCTCCAGATTGTCCTGTCTCTGCCTCTCTGAGATAATAGCAGTCTCTCAGTATTTACAGATTTGACATTTGCAAACTCACTGTTCAGTGGCTTTCCAAAAAAACGTAAGTTAAATTATTTATCGCCAGGGCCTGCAAGATAGCTCAGTGGATTAAAATGCCTGCTTATAAACCAGGCATAGTGGCACAGGCCTGTAATCCCAGGACTCAGGAGGGTGAGTCAGGATTGTTGTGAGTTTGAGACCAGCCTGAGCTACAAAGTGAGCTTAAGGCCAGCCTGACCTGCATAGTAGACCCTGTCTCAAAAAGACAAAAAGAATGCCTACGTAGGCAGAGCACAGTAGCCGGGGTTTGATCCCCAGCATGCCATGCCCCCAGCATGCCATGCTGGCCCTGCCCTCGGAGCTGACTGAGATGACAATTAAAACTCTGCCTGGTGGTACACACCTGTAATCCCAGCTCTTGGGAGACTGAAAACTGGAGGATCACTACAAGTCCAATCTGTTGTGAGACCCTGTAGACCCTGGACTAAATTCATAAAAATGGAGGCTGGAGAGATGGCCCCCACCTTCAGTGTAATAAGCACTTCCTTGGCAAGCACAATTGGCAAGTGCTAGTGCCGCAGTTCAATGCTTGGTTCCACAATAAATAAATAAATAAATAAATAAATAAATAAATAAATAAATAAATAAATATCATAGATTTTTCCCTATGTCACAGGATTTTGTGGTAATTATGGTACATAGGTGTTGTTAAAAATTACAAAAGTGTATGAGCTTAGAAAATGGTTTCTTACATTAGAAATGTTTCTGAAAGTGTGGGAAAGGTTTATGAGAGTGGGGGAAGGGTTTGTGAAGCCTTAAGTATAAACGCTCAAGTAAATCTAACATCGGAACTCTCCTGATTGTCACTTAACCCGAGAGTGTCTGCAATGTAACCACAGGAAGTGCAGGCACACCGCATGTTTTCATCTAACCAGGGTTAGATATTTGGTTTCATCCCAAATATCCAAACTGGGGAATGGAGACTTAGCTCCAAGGCATAAGCACCTACCTGGTAAGCTACCTGGCAAGCACAACATCCTGAGTTGGATCCGTGGGCCCACGTGCCATGTCGACCTGGACCGTAAGCCTGGCACCGTGGTGCAGGCCTGCAATCCTAGCACTCTGGGAGGTTGAGGCAGGAGGATCACTGTTAGTTCCAGGTCAGCCTGGAGGCTGCAAAAGTGAACACAAGGGCCAGCAAGGTAGTTCAGAGAGCACTAAATGCCTGTGTAGGAAAGTGCAGGGACCAGGATTTGATCTTACTACCTACCAGCAGACATGGACCTGGATGCACTTAGCCAGCAACCAAGACTCTGCTTGATGGTGCATGCTTGCAGTCCCAGCACTGGCGAGGTTCAAATGAGTCCAAAGTTGCACAGTGAGAATCAGTACCAAATGCGTTTTTAAAGATGTGAGCATAAGCCCAGCCTGAACCACGCTGAGAATATGTCTCAACAAATGTCTGGTCAAATAGATCAGCAGATAAAGAGCCTTCTTATGCAGAGTGAAGTGGCCTGGGTCCGATCCCCAGCTCGCATGCTGGTCCTGCCCCCCTCCCCCCAGGTTGTCCTGAGAAGGGGACTGAGATTGGCGTACTGGCACACACCAGTAATCCCCGCTGGTAGGAGGCTGAACACAGGTGGATCACTAAGAGTCCAGTCTACATAGTGACACCCTGCAGGTTCTTCTTCTAAAATACAAAATAAATGAATAAATAAATGAAATATAAATAGATGGATAGATCAATATATAAATTTGTCTTCTCATCTTGGTTTGTGGGTTGGTTCATGTCATTTCATAAGTTTTTCAAAGATTTTTATTTATTTGGGTCTCACTACACAGCTTCCACTCCTAGTGATCCTCCTGTCTCAGCCTCCCCAGGCCCGGGATTACAGGTATGAACCACCACACCCTTTTCAGGTGGCTGAAATGGCATACCTGGGTTTCCAGGGCTGGCACTGCATGTGGTACTAGGGATCAATCCCAAGCCCCTTGCACTCGTGAAGCAGCTGCTTAGACCAAAGCTCTCTCCCAGCCACGTAACTTTATATTTAAGACCAGTGTTTTACTGTGTAGAAGTGGTTGGGCTTGAATGATGGTGTTCTTTCTGTCTCTCATGCTATTTCTGGGATTTCAGGCATGGATCATTTTACCTGGCATTGTCACTTTGTTTCTAGTTATGATCCTACATTTCTCTTTAAATGAAATCATGTCTTCAAAGTTCAGTATGATCTCCATTGTCACTCGTCTGAATTTCTTTTTATTTAGTTATTTACTTCAGTGTGACCTTTCTATTACACTTTGCTTAATTCAGGGCAGTTGCTTGGTTCACAGGTATCATCATATATAGTTAGTTGGGGTGAGAATCCTACCACTTAACTGCTAGTTTCAAAAATCACCTGATGTTTCTCAGGATCATTGTCTTACCCACCTAGTGTGTATAAGTGAATGGTCTTGCCTCTGTCATGTTTCTCAAAATTTCTCATTGCCCTCCTTGTTGTTCAGTCCTCAAGTTCTTGCTTTCCTTTAAATTGTGTTATACATTTCTCTTCTGAATTTCTTTTGGTAAAGTAGCTGAATGAAATGACTAAGGCCACCTTGGATTAAATGCAACTGAACAGGAGAAGTTTAACTTGTTTAATTTATTGCTTGGGAGCTGGGTCTCATGATTCAGTTGAAGCTGGCCTGGAACTCACTGTGAATTCAGGCTGGCTATGAATGCACTATATCATCCCAGCTGTCTAAGAACTCATCGTCCCCAGGGCTGGGACTACAGGTCCCTCTAGTAATACTGTAATACCTCCTCTGGGAAGTTTGCTCCATGGTACAGATATTGAAACCAATGCAGGGGACCCTAGGTTTGACCTTATCACAAAAGTAAGTTAGCATTCCTTTCACTGTGTAAAACTGAAGGCAGGGGTGTTGTATGACAGCTAACACCCCCAGCATGGCTGTGGCCATGTTTGCTGATACAATATGTTTAATACAGTGACTACACACAGTCTCTCTACACAGACATGATTTGTAGTGATCCTTCCTGGTTTTTAGCCTCTGAAGCACTGGGATTACAGCTGAGCACCAACCCACCCAGTCTCATTTGCTGTCTCAGCCCCACCTCTGGGGATGAGGCCTGCACAAGGACAAGGGATCTAACTCAGGCCCCTGCATTCACTTAAGCAGGTGCTCTAATCTGCTGAGCTCTTTAGCTGGTCCTTGTTGCTTTGTTTTGAGGTAGGTCTCCCTCTAACAATGGAGCTGACTTTGGACTGTCCATGTTTCTTTACTAGGCACGAAGGACAGGCACCAGAACCTTTTGTCTCCCCATCCTGCTAGAAGAGTCTATTTATCATTCCCATGCTCATTCTATGCGTTTTCCTTCCAGTTTCTCCCACCTTCTTCCCTCAATTTCTCTGTATAGCACTAAATTCCATCACAAGTCCTTTAAGATGAGATGAGATCTTTCTGAGTCACTAAGTTTCCCAGTTGGGTCTGGAATTTCAATTTTTTTGTGTTTGTCATTTTGAGGCATGACCTTTCTGCGCTGTTCAGACTTGTGAGCTCACGTTGCAGCACTGGCTCTTCTGGAGCTTGCAGTGGTGTTTCTGTGTCAGCCTCCTCAGTGCCAGGATTATAGGCGTGTTCCATCTCAGCTGGACCGAATTTTAATTTTGGCATTCTCCTGACACAGCCACCCAGATTACCAGGATTAAAGGTCTTTGCACGGAAGTTTATTTGGTCACAATTGTAATAAGAGCTTGATTTGCTCAGGCCGGGTAACTTGTGGTTGTAAGAAGTATCTTTGTATCTCATGCTCTTTGCCTTGCTTTCAAATGTCATCAGCACAAGAAATAAAAGCACAAGTGAAAAAAAAAAAAAAAACAAGTCAGGCAGGACACACCTGGAATCCTGACACTGGAGAAGCAAAGGCACATGAATCAGTCTTGAGTATGAGGCATCTTTGTGGTGCATAGAGAATTCAAGGCCAGCCTGCACTCTATATCAGGACCTTATGTTAAAATATTGGCAAAACAAATTTGAAATAAAAAGAATTCAAATCACAATGTAAAAAAGTCATTCTAGCCCAGTATGTTTACTCATATCCGAAATCTCACCTGCTAGCCAGGCTGAAGTATGAGAGTCACAACAAGGTCTGCAACACGTAGGACAGGTTAGTGTGGTCCTATCTCAAACTAAAATGTACAACAAGAGGCCAGGGAGATGGCTCAGCGGAATAAGCACTGCCCCCTGGCAAGTGCAAGGGCCTGAGTTCAATCCCTGGTTTCACAAAAAATACAGCAAAAGAACACACTGGTCTTGGTGTACTGACTCTGTGACTCTGAACAAAAGCCATATTCAATCTACAGTACTGAACAACAAACAGTTAACCCAATATTTTACATCACGATGTTGTATGCTCTTTGTCTTTCTTGTGTGTGGATTTTTTATTGCTGTTCATGCTTTGTTCTTTTCATTTTGTTTTTATGAACTATTTACCTGGTACAGGGTCCCACTAGGTGCTAGCATGAGCTTGTCGTGATCCTTCTCACAAGCACTGGGAGTACTGGTGCGCACAACCAAGCCCAGTGTAGGTGGCCAGCACGGTGCAGGGACGTCAATGCACACGTGGTAGCAGGGATGACCCTGGGTCCTTGTGTTCTCTAGGCAGGTTCTTAGACGATTAAGTTATCTCCCCAGCCCAGTTTTTTTTTTTTTTTTTTTTTTTTTTTGGCAGAACCAGGGATTAAACTCAGACCCTTGCACTTGCCAAAGAAGCGCTTATTCCACTGAGTCATCTCCCCCTACCCCACTCAATTTTTTTTCTTCTGTGGAACCGGGGATTGAGATCAGGCCCTTGCACTTGCCAAAGAAATGCTTATCCCACTGAGCTATCTCCCTGGCACCTTCAGTTAATTTTTTAAGGCAAGGTTACATAAGGACATCAGGCTAACTATTAAATGTAGGTCCCATATGAGTGCGGAACTTCGAATAATCTTCAGTCTAATAATCAGTCTACAGAGTATTGGGATTGCTAGCACCCCAGTTTTTTGTGGTTTCTATGGTATTTCAAACAAATTCCCTTAGCCCCTTGTCTAAATTACTCCCTAGTTCTAGTTTTTATTTAATTAGTATTTATTTCAATGGATTCTTATTGAGTCACCAATATTTGCAGGGTTGTCTTGAACATGGAATGTGCTTGGCTGGTCTTATAGAATACTGAGATTACACATGAGTTCTAAGGTGGCTAAATCTCTGGCATTTAAATGTGGAGGCTTTCTTTTGATCTGTTGCCTCCACTCAATTACAGAGGGGTAAGATGTAGTACACAAGAAAGGTTCTTTTTTTGTTATTTGTTTGTTTTGTTTCATAAAAAGTCAGCACATTCCATTTCCAACATTCCAAAATTGGATAACAATTTCACATGTGTTCTTCTTTTTCTATATTAGTAGGGAAGGGTTTCCAGGGTGTTCAGGGACTCAGTGCTAGATCAGGCTCCTAGTGATCCAACTGGTCACAGTCTCTCAAGAGCTGTGATTATAAACTCATGCCACCACGCCCAGTCTAAATTGCCTGTCTCTGGGCTCCCCAGGTTTGGGGCCAGCGGGGAAGGCCAGGGGATCATATCCTCAGCCTCTGTGCCTGCTTGCAGGCACTTTAATCTTCTGAGCTAATTGGCTGGCTCTTTCACATGATTCTTGCTCCCCTCCCTCTCCTCCTCAGGATGCCTTCAAGCTGGTCTGGTTTGGCTAGAGAATCTGGGGATCCAAACACAGCATCCTGAACCTTAAACTTTGTTTAAGCACTCAGTTCACCTACTGAGCTAATGGGCCGGCCCCCTCCTTGTTTTCTTGGTGGAACCTTGGACTGAACTCAGGCCCTTACACTTGCTAGGGAAGTGCTTATTGTGTTGAGCCATTTCCCTAGCCCCAGATTTTGTATATATTTATGAAATGAAATCAGTAACATCCACCTATAGAGTCCTCTTCATAACCTAGCTGTACTCATGGCTTGAAAGGAGACAGTAAGCTGAAACTCAAAGCCCTTCCATGCTAGCAATGCAGCACTGGGCAGCATAAATTAGGAAGTTCAAAACAACAATTTGGCTGGGATTTTCCAGCTCTCAGAACTACTTTTCATTTCAGAGGGACTGGCTTTAAAAGGAGTAGTAGATTGGAGTAGTGGTGTCTGGGGCACATATTAGTGTTGTAGCCACATAGAGAAATTAGGATAAATTGAGGCTTGACCATAGGCAGAACCAGTGACCTTGGCCCTAACATGGTCTTCGTTTGTTAGGAGGGGACTCTGAGCTTGCAATGCACAGCTACTGCTTCCCGGCTGTTACGCAGTACCCTTCTCCTTGCAGACAACTCAGAATGAGCACAGAAGGCCCACTGGCTCTGTATGAGCTGGCCAAACAGAACCTGCTGAAGAGTGAGACCATGAGCAGCGCTGCTCTGCAGGACCTGCCCGAGCTGATTTTCCATGAATTATTCATGGATGCCTTCATAAGGGAAGACAACAAGACCCTGAAAGCGATGGTGCAGTTCTGGCCATTTGCATGTCTTCCTTTAAAGTGCCTGATTGATTTGATAAAAAGACCTGAGTTCCCCTCAACAAAGTCTGAGCGCGATGCCGTACAACAGAGGAGGCTCCAGACTATAGAAGCCCTACTAGAAGGACTTGACATACAGCTGTCCCAGGACATTCACCACAGGTGAGTGAGACACAGTAATACTTGAAAGAGGGGCCTGGGAGTCCAGGAAATTGGATAGTCAGTGAGAAAGAATAGAAGTCCCTTCTTTGGTTGAAGAGGACGACAGAGATTGGAACCTTTACTCAGCCCAAGTGGGAAGGAGTTTCCTGTTGAGTAAACTGCATGTGTTTGATTCAAAGAACTAACAAGGGAGCAGCACCTGCCTACTGTCACAGGAAGTAAAGAATGGTTGAACCAAGGTGCGTGAGAGATCAAACAGTATAGAATTTGGAGAGTGCCAAAAATAGGGATTCATCTGGTACTGAACAACTGGACGAGAAGCACAGATAGAAATTGGGGTCTGTATCTGACTTCTGAGTGATTTTCTTCTGTGTCTCCTGCAGAAAATGGAAACTAGAGGTGCTGGACTGGAGCCATGGACATGAGGACTTCTGGACTGGAGGGCGCAATGCCAGGATTGCTGCCCATGAAGCAGCGTACAACAGGAGTAAGGATACAGACAACCCTGTGCTACGTGAGAAAAACCAGACCTTAAGAGTATTTGTAAACATTTGTGTGGGATCCTGTAATGTAACTTGTAATGCCCAACTCCGCTTCTTCAAGTGGGTAAAGCAGAGAAAAGCTTCAGTACAGCTGCACACTGAGAAAGTGCTGATCACTGGCGGTGGTGCCTTTGAAATCCAGAAGCTTCTTCGAGCTTTGCAACTGGACTCCATCAAAGACCTGGAAGTGCTTTGTGTGTGGGGTCGGAAAACTATGAAACTTTTTGTTCCTGTGCTCAACAAGATGAAAAACTTACACAAGTTGCGCTTCAGTTGCCTGAGTCCAATGCTGTTTACTTCACCCACAGTAAACAGGGAGTATTCCCACATTTACTCTTTGCACTTAAGACAACTGGAAAGTCTCCATGAACTTCACATAGATGCAGTCTTTTTCCTGAATGGAGCCATGCATAAGATCATCCGGTGAGTGGTGTGTGAGATTCACTATATATTCACGGTTACAGTAAATACCAAGGTGGTGTCTGTGCACATCTTGTCCCCTAGAGGAAGATACAAGGAAGTGAGAAAACACTCATGTATAAGAAAGCATTGAAGTGGGATGGGAGGCCTAGAGCTCTCCAATGTCCCAAAAGACAAAACAGGGAACTGACACATTGATGGCAGGTTAGATTATCTCTTAGAAAGCAGGAGGAGTAAGGCACTGGCAAAAGGAGAGACAGCACTAATGGAGGCACAGGCCACACACCTGCACAGTGAACAGCTAACTGCTCAGCCCCTGTGAAGTGCAAAAGCCATTTCCCAGGTCCTTAATAAAAGGCTGCTGCTTGTTTCTCATTGTTACTATACCATTGCTAGGACAAAATGCTCAATGCCTTCAGATTAAAGAGGAATGGTTTATTTTAGCTCCACATTTGTACAGGTTTCAGTCCAGAGTGAGAAGCTCCCACCATGGAAGAGAAGAAACAATACATTGTAGGGGGCGGGCAGAAGTAGCAACTGCCTTCTTGTGCCCCTGTGTATTCAATCTAAGTTATGAGGCTGTTGTGTGCCACATCTTCACCCAGTGCATTTCTTCTCTGTAATTCCATCACCCACAGCAATACAAAACGAGTCACTGTGCTGATCAACTTTTCATACCCATCATCTAACCTCCTCTTATGCAAATCACCAGGAGTGAGTCCAAAAGGCTTTAGGGAGACAAAAGATAAAACCATAACCAGGGCCCAGAAAATCACTAAAGCCAGATGGGTTAGGCACGAGTTTGGAGCTGAAAGTGAGGGACTCATGCAGGACTAGAAACAGGGACCCAGATTTTTTTTTCAGAACCCGGGATTGAACTCAGGTGCTTGCCAAGTTTTCTACTTGGCACTGTACACAGGGTCCTGAAGAGAATGGGGCTGGGGCAATCACCCAAATGATGGCGATGTGAGGTTCAGTGTCTTCAACACACACCCCCCAGTCATCATGAGATGCAGAGGTCAATATGGGGGCTAAGCTGGCTCTGCTAAATAGAGGTCATTTCCTAATGTACCTCGTCACTTCCCCAATTCATATGAAATAACTTTTCTCTCTCTCTGCAGGAGTCAGACCCACTTACAAGTCCTTACCATAAGTGCAAGTCCACTAAAGGAATCGGACCTGAAGTATCTCTCCCAATGTGAAATCACAAGGAAGCTCAAGTCCCTGACTCTCAGGAGGATCGACATGACGTCATTCAATCCTGAGACCCTCCAGGTTCTGCTAGACAATCTGGCCGGCACCCTGGAGACCCTGGCCCTAGAGTTCTGTGACCTCACAGACTCCAGGCTCCTAGCCATCTTACCTTGTCTTAGCCGCTGCACCAAGCTCAAGACTTTCAGTTGCCTTGAGAACCCCCTTTCCTTGGGCATCCTTCAGGTACTACTGCGTGTAAGTGCTGGCCTCAGCCAGTTAACCCATGGGATGTATCCTGCCCCCTTAGAAAGCTATGATTTTGATGATCAAGAAAGGCCTTTGAACCCCTATAAATTTGCCCAAGTTTGTGCTAAATTGTCACAGGTCCTTAATGATATAAGACCATCTCTTAGGGTCCAGATCTGTACCGAAACCTGCAATTTCTGTTCACTATCCCAGTTCTATAGACTGGAGCCCACTGGGAAATGGGAAGTCACAGAGGAGCATAGCTTTCGAAGTGCACAATTCTTGGGTGTATGTGGTCATTTCAAAACTTCCGAGGATATTTATGACTAAATGTGCCCTGTACACATCCTGAATTATCGTGTGGAGCTCCCAGCAGGGGATCGCACCATGAAGCTGGATCTTTCTCACTGGATTGGTCCTCAGAGTTGACACCTTACAGTGATGTTGGGGTGCAAGGCCTGGTCACATGAGTTGGGTCACTGGGGGTGTGCTAGAAGAATCTGTCTTCCTCTGTCTTTCTCTCTCTTTTCTTCCCAAACCCAGGTCATGAGCTGTTTTTCCTCTGCCATGTACCCATGCTGTGCTAACCTGTCACCTGAACTGTAAAAGAAAATAAACTTTTCCTCTTTGAAACTGAGTGTTGACATTTTTTTTCACTATTGACCAAGTAAGTAATGAGGCTGTGCATATGTTCCAACGATGATTGTCAAATACTCCTAAAGGGAGCCTTGCTAGGTATGGAATTATGTGCCTGTGTTCTACCACTTTGGAATCTGAGGAGGAAGGGTCACCTCCAGTGCCAAGAGAGTCTAAGCTTCTAAGTGAGACCCTGTGTCAGAAGTAGCCAAAAATGAATGAAATCTTAATGATCTCTTCCAGCCAGACCCAGTGACTTGCTTCTCCAGTCTATTTCTGCATTGACTTTTATTAGTATATTTGACACATAATCAGCTTTGGGTCATGAAAGTTTATTTAATTCTTTGTTGCACTACCAGGAATGAAATTAGGACCTTGGTCTTATGAGGCAGATACTTATAACACTGAGCTATATCTGGCCTTTATTTTCTTTGTTTTTGTTTTGTTTTCACAATTCAGGATCTTCATACATATATATACATACACAGCTGCATCTTCAGATATATGTATCATGCTTGATTATTACATGCATTGTGGTGAATGGCTATATATACTTATAACATCTTTTTTTATCTTTTCAGAAGCAGGAATTCAACTCAGAACCTTGCACTTGCCCGGCAAGCACTTTTTCTACTGAGCCATCTCCCCAGCCCAACATAACACATCTTAATTGGGTTTATGTCCAAGTCCCTCCATTTCCATCTCTTGATCTTCTTTCATTTGCAAGTCTATTCTTTTTGTTTTTGTTTTTGTTTTCCTGTTTTTTTGGAGAGAGTACAAAATAATATTAAAGCAAGGAATTAAAGTGATACAGAATTTAACTTAACAAAGTAATACAAATTTCACAGTGTTTGTTGTAATACACAGTTGTCTTCCAAGCAGTTATTGATATTGCCAGCATATTCATGTACAATTGGAAGAAAAAAGAAAGAAGTGCATAAGAACTCAAAAAAAAATGCAATTAAAAAAGGAGACAAGGCCAGGGAGACGGCTCAGTGTAATAAGCCCTTCCCTGACAAGCGCAAGGGCTACTAGCCTGTTTTGAAACTGTCTCACTGCTGTTTCTTTTCCATTAAAATTAATAATTATTTTGTTTTTGTATATTTTTTAGGGAAGGGTCTGCAGGCCGTTCAGGATCTCACTTCTAGGTCGTCTTGTAGTGATGATAAATCACTCACAGTGATTCTCCTGTTTACAGCCTCCCAAGACCTGGAATTATGGGCACATGTCAAAACACCCAGTGTCAATTGCCATCTCAGTGGGGGCCAGAACTGTAGGCCCAAGGACTGAACTTCTTGCCCCTGCATCTGCTTTCTGGTGCTTTATTTACCTGAACTATTTGGCCGACCCCCAAATTAATAAAGTTTAAAAAGAAAAAAATGCATGGAATTAAAGAACATACAATTCAAATAAGTCAGGACTACATGTACAAATATTCTGTTTGTGCCCAAGTGTAAGAACCTAAAAGAGAAAAATGGAATCTTAGTGGTACAATATGTACTGGGAAAGGGGAATGAACTTATTCAAAAGGAAAAACCTACTGAGTTCAGAACGAGTGCAGGTCTATTCTTTGAGACACAGTCTCTAAGACCCTAAAGTTTTTTTTTTTTTTTTTTAACATGAAGCACGGCTCCAGAAGACAACTCAGTAGAATCAATGCTTGCCTGAAAAGCACAGGGTCCTGAGCTTAATCCCTGTTATCGCAAATAAAGTAAAATGATGCACACAGAATTGTGAATTTTCAGCTTAAACCCTAGAATTAACACGAAGGAAAAACACAAGAGAAGAAACACAGCCTTTGCTGAGTAAGATTTGGGAAATTTTCCTCCCCTTACAACCTGAGAACTTTTACTACTTATTGTTATCCCTTCCACATGGGCCATTACCGCCTGCCCTCTGGGAGGCAGGAGAAGCTTGGGGGAGACGTTTGTGTACAGGACTCAGCTCCTGTACCTCCTTTCCCTCTTCAGTGGAATCACTGGCCGGCCACAGGCGGACACTCCATGAGACTTGGCAGGGCATGGACCCAAACAGACACAGGGGATCGGAGCTCAAGTTCGCCAACATCATCACCACGTGCAGCCGCAGATGAAGGGTTTATGTTCAAACCCGCAATTCTCTTGTTTCAGCCTCTAAGAGAAGTGAGATTACAGATATTCAAAACTACATGCAGTTTGGTTTTCCACTGTGTGTTCAGAAATCTCAAATGCTTGGATAAAAAGTCATTGGACCACCTCATGTGCATGGAAAGAGGCTGAGATCTCCAGGCAATGGAATAACATGCTGCCATTCAGTTCCTCCTTCACTTTTTTCAGTTCTTGGTGTTAACACTTGAACCTCAGGGATGGTAGAACAGTGGTCTAGCACGGAGCTACAACCCCTGGCAAGTCCCTCTTTTCTCATTCTCTAAGGACATCTGTTATCTTTCTGTTTTTGAAATGATTGCAGTCTCCAGTTTGTCTTCGTTTACTTGTGGTTGACCCTGTGATGCCCATAGGTTCTCACTGTCCGAAGATATTCCATTCTCAGTACCAGGCAGAGTTGAGTTATCCATTCATCTACCAAAGGATAGTTGGCCAATTCCTTGTGCATGAAGTGAGTACATCTGAGTGGAGGTCTGCTCACTTAGAAAATCACCTAAAAGATCCATTACTGGGTCATGTGCTGGGGATATAGGTATGTCATCCTTTTTCCAATTGATCATCTATTCAATTTGCCTCACAAAATACAGGGCCACTGTCCACAGTCTTGTGCTACATAGCTGATCATGGAGCTAGAAAGTGGCAGTAACTGCTGGCTTCCCAAAGGGAACTTAGTGATCTCCTTGGGTGAAGATGTAGCCACTGAGAGGCAAATTTGGATAAGTGATCGGCAGCAGCCTAAAAGGGATGTGGAAGAAGCATGTGGAAGATGCAGCGCTTATGTCATGGACAGCGTATAAAGCATTATAAACTGTGCAGAAGTTGAGAATTCACAAGGCTGAACAAACCCAATTTCATTTCCACACATTCTCCAAGTTATGGAGAACAATATTCTGCATGTGAAAAGTCCTAATGAAGATGGAGATAACTTCCCGGACCCCATGGCCATCTTCACACTGTCCAGGCTAGACTGCATCCACTGTCACTCTCACTTCCTAAGCACTTATGCATGCTAAGGCCTCTGCTTGCTTCAAATACCTTCTATAAATGGTATTTCCAGTATCAACCATGTCACTTCTTTAAGAATCACTTAAAGTGAGCTATTAAAATATTCATCTTTCTCGGGGCCAGGGAGATGGCTCAGTAGAATAAGCACTTCTCGGGCAAGTGCAAGGGTCTGCGTTCAATCCTCAGTTCCACCACAAAAGAAAAAATATTCATCCTTCTACTTACCAAATGTGGTGGCACAGGTATAATCCCAGCATCCAGTACACTGAAGCAGGTGGATCAACTGGAGTTCAAGGCCAACAAGATTGCACAGCATGAATCTGTCTCAAAACTCAGAAAAGTAGGGCATGGTAAGCTGTGATACCAGCACTCAGGATACTGAGGCAAGAGAACATCCACAATTTCAAGGCCATTTGAACTGTAGTGTGGACTGTAGTCTGAACTGCATAGCAAGATTTACCTCTAAATATTTCTTTTCATTTTATATATTTTGTACAGTGACTATCACTACACAGCTCAGACTCAGTGGTGTCCTTTTCCCTTAGATTGAGACCTCGACGGCTCACCTGTGGTGCATGGGTTCATTCTCGTTCTTTGCAAGCTCTAATCCAGTTTCCAGCCCTGATCCAATACAAGTATTAAGCCCATGCCCACTAGGTGTCAGGATTCTGCCTTCCATCTGCATTCCCAGGTGCTATCATATATATATATATATATATATATATATATATATATATATATTTTTTTTTTTTTTTCGGTATTTTAGGACAAAGTCTAAAAGTTCTCAAGGGTCTGATTACATAAATCAGACTAAGTGATTTTCCTGTTTTCAGCCTCCCAAGCGCTGGGATAACACGTATGCACCACCACAACTCAGTCTCAATCACTCTCAGCACACCCTGGGAGGCGAGGGTGGCACAGCATGCCTGGAATCAAACCCTGTCCAGTGCACTCTGCCTAAGCAGGCACTTTAGTCCGCTAAGCTCTCAGGCCAGCCCTCTATTACTTTTAAAGAAGATACACATTGCTAAAAAAAAAAAAAGAAATACAGAATTTTGCTTAAAAAGATAATATGAATTTGACAGTATATTTTGTATAGCATAACCTTGTCTTCAACTCAGTTGTTCAGAGTACCAGATATATGCATTCCAAATTGGAAAAAGCAGGAAAAAAGTGAACAGAAGGACCGGTTAGATACCTCAGTGGAATAAAGTGCCTGCTTAGGCAAATGCAGGGGCTGAGGTTTGACCCCCTGGTCCATCCCGCCAGCCCCAACCCCAGGGCGCTCTGAGACAGTGACTGAGAAGGGTGGAGGGTGCACTCCTGTAATCCCAGTGTTTGGGAGGCTGTGAACAGGAGGATCACTACGAATCCAATCTACATAATGAAACCCGGTAGACCTTGTACTAAACACACTATTTAAAAAAAGATAAAAAGAAATTAAGAAATGAGATGTTCTGGATGGTCCCACATAGCAGGACCCTGTTGCAACAAAATTCAAAAATAAACAACTCAAGATTTTAGTGATTTACCTGCACCCATTTCCCTTTTCAGATACTGCTTTCCAATCGCAGTGTTGATTTCTGAACCTACACTATCACTTAGGGTAGGAAATGACACTGGTCTTTGCTCCTTAGTTTTCTGTGATAGGGTCTCACTATGTGGTGCAGATTACCCTTGAACTCACTACAGCTCAGGTTCGCCTCAAACTCTTGGTGATCCTCTTTCTTTAGCTTGCAAAATCTGGGATTCCAGGTGTAAATTGAACTGGTTCCAGTTTCCATAAGATTAATGCAGTGAAGATCAGACTGGGCGAAGAGGCTTATGTCTGTACTCCCAGTGCTTGAGAGGCTGAAAACAGGAGAATCACTGAGACTGATCTGTGTAGTGAGACCCTGTAGAGCCCACATCACTTATACTAAATGCATTAAGAAATAAAAATAAAATAAAGTCGGCCAGGGAGATGGCTCAATGGAATAAGTGCTTCCCTGGCAAGCACAAGGGTCTGAGTTCAATCCATGGTTCCAAAATAATAAATAAAAATAAAATAAAGTTCCAACATATCAGAGAGAGAGAGAGAGAGAGTGAGAGAGAGTGAGAAAGAGAGAGGATCAAGAATCAGCACCAATACATAAATCCAGGATTCACACCCCGATGTACTTTCCACCATTGCTGTGTTTTACTGACATGTGACTAACATAGCTCCACTTGTGATTGGGTAGGATATTATTTATTCCTGACAGTGGCCAGAAAGTAATCATTCCAGACAAACCTGAGGTTAGAAGGACTTTTACCACATCAAATCTATCACAATTTTCCTGAATTAGAAAAACTGTGAAATCAGCGATGTCATCTTCAGCGCAAGCACAAATCAGTCTGCATGTGTCAGTGGAATCTTGGGTGCTGTGTTCCCTGCTAGTGCAACATGTGGGCCCGCAGAGAGGAGACGTGTCACCTAGGGTGAAGAAGGTCTTGGAGACTTGGATACAAGCCACTTGCTTGTAATCACCATACCCCAGGAAGCAGAAACAGCAGAGTTCCAAGGTTAATCTCAGCCTTGGAAACAACAAATTAGTGAGACCCTATCTTAAAATAGATAAGAAGAAAGGAGAGGAGAGGAGAATAATTATGATCATAGTGTACTGCAAAGTCCCAGCTTTCAATGTGCAAGGCTGCAGGAATATAAAGACTTAGGTGAAGACTCTTGAATGGAATTATGTTAAATTAAATAAGAAGTGAGAAGGAGGCAAAGCCATTAACGCTCAGTGTCCACAGTGAGACCTTGAAAAAGACTCAAGATAAAATACCAGAGGGAGGTCTTTCTGAGGGACTTATCACTTTGTACAGATGGAATTTTTAAATGCAAAGTGGGCAGTACAGAGGTTAGCAAATACCTTAAGACTACACTATCACTTAGGGTAGGAAATGACACTGGTCTTTGCTGTCCGAGAAAGGAGAAGATGGTTCCCCTGGGATCAGCTCAGTGACCTGGGCTGAGAGGATATAATCTAAGGATATGAGCTAGGGAATAGCTGAGGGGGAAGTGTTGCTGGCCAGAGCCTGCAAGTCAGACTTTTCGAAGACAAAGTGTCAGATGGTATAGGTTTTAGGAAAGAAACTTGGGCCAAAGACCTGTGATCCTGTGATTGTCATGGCTGAGACTTGGAAATGCTTTCTTCTAGGTCAACTACTTCTAAGAGGGAATTTTCATAGGTAGCAGCCAGCTCCTGCAGGGATAATCTGCCTCCCCTGGTTTGAGGCAAGGATTGGTACAGATGCAGGTTCAAAAGGTCTGGCTTGGAGCCAATCTCTCTGAGAACTTATAGTCAGGAGTCTCCATCAGACACAAATAGAATTTTATGCCTCCGTTCAAATATGAAGTAAAGTAACTAAATTTTTTGAGGCATTTTTAGCTACGCAGCCTTGGCTGGTCTTGAACTTATGATGACCTCTCCCTACTTCAGGCTCCACAGTGCTGGGAAATATGTGTGTAACACTTCTGTGGATTTGTATGTATGGCCTTTACATAAGATTCAACTAAACAAGAACTTTCTCATTACAAATTTAAACAGCTAGGGCTGGCCAGATAGCTCAAAGACTAAAGTTCCTGCTTAGGTAAGTGCAGGGACTTGCAAGGTTCAGTACCCGGCACCCATGCCAGCGCTGCCCCAGTGGTGTGTTGATACGGTGAATGAGACTGGGCCTGGTTTTGCGCACCTGGAATCGTAGTGCTTGGGAGGCTGAAAACAGGTGGATCACTACAAGTCCAAGCTGTGTAGTGAGAACAGGTAATAAACATATTTGTTTTTTTTTTTTTAAGTCAGATGTCATTTTATTTCATTGTGTATGACAATGTAAATTCTTCAAAGAAAAGGCAAAGACTGGTAATTTCTGGAAACAATTTATCCTCACTAATGTAACCCTAAATTCATCAAGAGAAACCATCAAACATTTTTTTAATAAGGTTAAAAAGAAGACATTGATTTGCACAAGCAAATCAATAGCTCTTGACTGGATCCCACACTGGATAAAGATTTACCCCTAACTCTGTAGCTGTCAGCACTGCCTCTAAAGACTTCAACCACTCTTTGGATAGTAGTCAGTTAACTGTAGTCAGCTGCATCGGGGACGAAGTTTGAAATAAACTAGGAACTGCAAGGAGATTGAAAGTCACTGAAGTAACAGCACTGAAAATGTGTAATGTTAGAGAAAAATGAGTACCAAGTGGCAGATCAGTGTTCACGGGCATTTTCTTTCCCAAGCAGGGAGCAGAGATGGGAAGCACATGTCTGCAAGTACCAAGCTCTGCAAAGCCTGAATATCAAGTGGTCTTTGCATGGTAATTATTTTAAATTCAAAAACAGATGCAACCTCATAATAGCAAATGCAGATTCTTGGTTGATCCAGGGTCTCCTGCTCTGTTCATGAAAGAACTGCCCAAGGTGCCCTGCCCCTTTAAAGGCACACGATTTTCCTTACGCAGTGAGGCTCTCCTAGCTGTGTCACCGCCCAGCTAGGCTGACTCAGGATAGGAAATGGTGTCAGAAAGCAATACAATCTCATGCCAGGTCCTTTGGTCACAAAAGCCTAGGACAGCGAGACGACAGAGAAGCCCTTGGGAAGCTGCTCTTCACCCCCGCCCCCCAATCTCCTTGTGGAGGACATTCCCTCGGGGTGAGCGCGGTCCAGAGTTGGGCTTAACCTACAGCAACTATGGCTCCAGGCCCCTCACTGGATTCTCACAATTCAGCTCTCGTCAACAGCTAGGAAAGCAGATGAAGCAATTACCACGCAGCTCATCAGAGGCTCACCAAGTGCTTTGCCGTCTGTGTGCACAGAGGGCTCCTCAAGCAGCGAAGGCCACAGGAAGCATCACTCCCACCAGCGGCCAGTCACTGTCTTCCCTCCAGCCCCCTGCCCCTTAACCTCAGCTTGAGCTCACTGCTTCTCCTTAAGCCGAAATATATCTATTTGCCTTATTTCTGCGATTTTCTCCCACTAACCATGAAAACAGGCTGGTGGTACAGATGGGAAAAGCACATACAAAGCTGAATGGCCACGAAGCAGCTGCCGGCCCTGCAGCCCCTGAGCAGCCTGGCCGGGTGTTCCTCTAGGCTGCACCCTCCTCATCCACTGCCTCAGCGCTGTTGCTGGTGTTCTGCTCAGCCTCGGGCTCGGCAGGCAGGATGCTCATGACGGTGTGCAGGAGCGCTTCGATCTGCTCCTCCTCCGTGAACCGCTCCTCCGTCTCCTCCACCATCAGCTGGATCTCCACAGCAGTCATCGGCCGGTGGTTCAGCAGCTGCAGCTTTTCAGCCTTGGTCAGTTTGTGGCTTTTCATTGCTGTGAGAAATTCTCTGACAATCTCAGGACTCTGGTGTCTACATGGAGTTTTTGATAAGTATTTTAACGTTTCGTAGGTGATGGTGTTCAGGTTCTGCTGCCCTGCGTTGTGTTTCACCTTCCCACTCTCTTTCCGCTGCTCTTTCAGATCAGTCAGCAACTGGAACACCTCATAGTTACTAAGCAGTGCAGAATTTGTATCTTTCACTTCCATGTTGTCCCGCTTGATCTCGGACGAGGAGGCCAAGATGCACCACCGCCGCGCCCACCTTCCACGCTCAGCGCCGGGGTTGCCCGCTCAGCGCACCACAGTGCACGCCGGGAGCGCACCGCTGCACGCCGGGAGTACAGCGCTGCATGCTGGGAGTGTGCGCTACCCGCGGTCGCTACGCGTCCCGGTGTTGCGTGCTTTCCCTTAGCTCAACTGTAGCCGACTAAGCGTTTGTGCAACATATTTGTTAAAACCTTACAAATTATGTAATGAATCTGATCAGAAGAGTGAGACTAGTAATGATGAAAATCATGAACATCTCAATTTATAAACATTCATTAAACAGCGACTGGTCTCCTAGCTTTCTTTCTTTTTTTAATACATGGCATATTGTTTTCCTAGTGGTTATTTATTATATAAGGTGCAGACATGATATTCTATTTACAAACACTATTAGAGCAGATCCCTCGATTCATTGAATTAAGAGAATGTAGCTGTACACCTAACATTTTTTAAAGCTATTTTATAGTACAGTTTGAATCATTAATACTTTTTACATTGTTAACTTCCTAGTGGTTATGCATAGTACAAGAAGCAGACAGGATATTCTGTCTAGCCACTATTAGTGCAAATCTTTCTTCTCATACAATTACATGAAAGCAGCTGATGTTTATACTCTGTTCTGTTTATACAAATGCAGAATGGTACTCCATTTGTATCCACTTTTTTTGTTTAGTCCTCTCAGAGATGGGTATTCTTTTAGCACTCAATTATAATATGTGCTTGAATTCAGGGAAACACTCCAGCACAGTCCAGCAGTCCACAATAGAGAAGTGGGTTATCCACAAACGTTGATGACTTGAGCCATTTACAACTAACCATATTATCATGGCTGTACTTTAATTTTATTTATTTATTTATTTTGTTTGTTTGTTTATTTATTGATGCAACCAGGGATCAAACTCAGGCCCTTGCCCTTGCCAGGGAAGCACTCATTCCACTGAGCCATCTCCCCGGCCCCTATGGCTTTACTTTATATACCTCGTTTGTATACATTTCTGCTGGATGGTTAAGACCAAGATAAAGCAAGACCTAGTAACAAGAAATGTAACTTTTGTATGTGATAAGATCAGTCAAGTCCCCTCAGTGTTTATCCTGTCACGCTGTACCTCACTTTGTAGACCCTTTCTCAGTGTCATCCATGTGGATGAATCACAACCATTTCTTGACCAACTTGCTCTCTGTGGAAGCCTATGAGAAGGTTTACTCTCGTGTGACTCTCCTTAGGCACACTATACATCATTGATCCCATTCCTCTGTGACTCCATAATCTCCTTGATCAGAAAACTCGGGGCATAACTGAGTAACATGATGTTATAATACAAGTTCTCTGATGTTCTGGGTCTTCACTGACCTTGCAAGCCTAGGGCCAAAATATTGCATGATCTGCAGCCCTTCTGTTTCTCTTATTTTTGATCTGTAAACAGGTTATTATTCAAAAAATAAAATTCTCCTGCATGTGAGACAGGATGGGAATAATTGCTTTGTCATGACATGAAGTATGCATTTAGCAGACCAGAATGACAGGCATTCCTAGCATGACCCTTCTAGTACACATTGCTATCTTGGTTCACAGGTATCAGCCTATATAGTCAGGCGAGAATCCTACCATATATCTGCTACTTTTAAAAACCTGTGGATGTTTCTCAGGATCTTTGCCTTGCACATCTTGTGTGTTCAAATGTATGGCTTTGTTGCTGTCCTGTTTGCCAGCTTTTCTCCTTACCATTTCCTCATTGTCCAATCCTCAAGTTCTTGCTTTCCTTTTAATTGAGCTATACCTATCTATTTGTATTTCTTCTTTTGATTTCTTATACCAGAGAGACTGTATGATATTTTCACATGTGGGTCTGGTTTATTTCACTTATAAGTATATCGTCGAGTGGCATCCACTTAAATATAAGTGCTTGAAGCTTATCATTTTTTATACCTGAGTAACACTCCATTGTATAAAAATATCACATCTTTTAAAACCATTCTTCATATGATGGGAATCTTGGTTGCTTCCAAGATTTGGTTATTACAAATTGTGCTGCTATAAACATAGGTACACATATATGACTATGATATGAGGTTTTCATTTCCTCTGGGAAAATTCCCAGTAGAGGATAGCTGGCTTGAATGTGATTTAGAGTCCCAGTTTTCTGAGGAGTTCCCATACTGATTCCTACAATAGTCGCACCTGTCTACATTCCAAACCAGAAGTGGAGAAGTGTTCCTTTTTCCCCACATCCTTTCAAACATTTGTTGTTGGTTGATTTCTTTACTATTGCCTTTCTTTCTCAGGAGAGGTGCTATCTCAGAGATGTCTTAATTTGCATTTCACGGATGGCTAGTGATGTGGAGCATTTTTTTATATACTTATTCTCTTCTTTAATTTCCCCTTCTGAGAAGTGTGTGTTCATCTATGATGCCCATTTCTGGATTGGGTCTTTATATTTAGGGGCCCTAATATTTTTTAGTTCTTTATAAATTCTACAGAGGAGACCTTGTCTGAGTGCTTAGGAGTTAGGATTTTTTTCAAAACTTGTTGGTTGTCTTTTCAGTTGGTTGATAATTTCTTTTGACATTCAAAACTTTCCCAATAAGTGTTGGTCCCAGTTGTTAATTCTTTCAAGTATTTCCTGTGTGAATACATGTTTGTTCATGAACTCTTTGCCTACCCCTATGTCTTCAAGAGTTACTCCTTCTTTCTCTTCCAGGAGATTGCTGCTGTTTTAATGTGTAGATCTTTAATCCATTTTGACTTTAGCTTAGTGCATGGTGACAGACCTGCTCAAGTTTTACTTTTTGGCACTGACAGTGCCAGCTTTTCCAGCACCATTTGTTAAAGAGGCTATCGTTCTTCCAGTGAGCATGTTTGAGCCCTTTGTCAAAGGTCAGGTGGAGGACTGTGTTCATAGAGGCTTCTGTATGTTCTAATCTATTCCATTGATCCTCAGGTCTATTCATTACCTATACCATGTTGATTTTATCACAGTAGCTGTGTAGTGTAATTTCTAGTCAGAAATTGTGATACCTCCTGCCTTGTCTTTGTTTTGCAGGATTGCCTTTGCTATTTTTTGTTTGTTTGAGTTTTGTTTGTTTGTTTGTTTTTGGCAGAACCAGGGATTGAACTCAGGCCTTTATGCTTGCTAGAAAAGTGCTTACTCTACTCAGACTCTCCCTGACATTGCCTTTTCTATTTTAGGTATATTCTGGTTCCAAATAAATTTTAGGAATGATTTCTCTAGGTTTGGGAGGTATGTTGGTGGCAGTTTGATAGGAATTGCATTAAATCTGTACAATGCTTTTGAGAGTATGGCCATGTTCATGGTGTACGTTCTTCCTATCCAGGAGCAGGGAATATCTTTCCATTGTCTGAAATCCTCTATAATCTCTTTTCTGAGAGTACTGTAATGCTCTGTGAAAAGATCTTTCACTTCTTAGGTTAAGTGAATTCCAAGGTGTTTCATCTTCCACGTGCTACTATTATTTCTCTAGATTTCCTCTTGGTGTACTTGTTATGTCTGTAGAGAAATACTATTGACTTTTGACATGAAGTACTTTGGAGTAGTTTTGCCTTTGAATCCTGCTACACTACTGAATTGGTGTATCTATTCTAGTAACTTCATGGTGAAGTTTTTTGGATTTTTTAAGTAAAGTATCATGTAATCTGCAAATGGTGATAATATATCTTCTTCTTTACATCCTTATTCCTTTTATTTCTCCCTCTTGCATAATGGCTGTAGCTAATGAGTCCAAAACTATATTGAATAGGAAGGTAACAGATTCAAGACACCTTAACCATACAGAGTCGATGAATTAATACATTGCAAACTGTTTTCATAACGTTTTGGTATTGTACAAGGTGCATACATGAAATTATATTTACAGGTTTTTTTATAGCTGAATTATATCAAAGATTCAATAATTATTTACCTAGTGGATGACCATAGCACTAAAAGCCGACATAATATCCTGTC
>PVKA01024484.1:0-24216 GCA_004027165.1 Ctenomys sociabilis | reverse complement strand
AATCTACCACTGGGTGATTGTATTTGAATCCCTACTCAAATGTTAAAAAGAAACCGATGATTACCCACCTACTATTTGACCATAACAGGACAAAATCATATTATTTAGGCCAGGTCATGGTACTGTGACTTTCATAGAGAAGTCCTTTGCTTTGGAGATTTATGTAGAGACATGAGCTTCATGCAGAAATGACATCTGTCTTCATATTTGTTTGAAAACAGCAAAGGCGGCAACAAAATGGAACTTGATAGGTGCTAGGCTGAGAGGTGAATACTAGGTATCTATATTGCCAGCGTGCATTTGAAAGTTTCTGATGAAAAGTTTTGTTGTTTTCTTTTGCTTTGCTTTATTCTTAAAGCCTGTTCTTTGTGAAATATCTGATAAACTCACCCAAGCTGAGAAAGTTATTAGCTGATAAGGATAAATAGCAGTTATTTCTTTCCCGGAGGCATCTGCATTTTAACAGGAATAAAAAAAGGTTCAAGACAAAGAAGTGAACCTCACAGGAGCAAACCAAGAGCAGGGAGAATAGGTCACCCACCAAAGGCCATCTAGGCCATGGACTGGGTGTAGAGTTCCAGCCTCAAGTTTCTTCTTCTATCTACACAAACAGGATTTAATGAGCAGTGGAACAGTGCAATTTTATTAAGATCACTTCTGGAGCTATTTCATTCAGGAGCTTCTCCACTGTGGTGGAGGTGTCAGCCACCTTAAATACCAGTCGACTGGAGCTGCTCGCGGGACACCACGGTCAGACGACCTCTCGTTCAGTGTGTCACACATGCCATTTCACTTGACCCTGCGAGGTGTCACTGTGCTCACACTACTGCTGCGTCAGAGGTAACTGGCACAAGGTCCCTGGGCAGCTGGATGGCAGCATGGGGTGGCAGCGTGAGGTCGGGCCTCTCAGTGGGTGGTCACCAGAAGGCATTGAGGGAGACCTCCTGAAGGGAAGACACTCAGTGATTTGCTCTCGCAGGATGTGTGAGCCACATACTTAAGTCACTAAGTCTTGGCCCATATTTTAAACAGTAATTAGTATTTTAAGTCATGAAGTAGCTGGAAATGATGCCAGATTAAAACAGTGTCATAATCTGTGATGGCTGATGGGTGAGTCATGAGGCTACAGAACCGCACTCTAGAACAGCGCAATTTAGGCAGTCCTGGGTGGGTGCTGGGAAGGCTTGTTGAAGGGTTTAGAGCAAGGAAGAGGGGTGCAAGAAAATGGGAGGGGCAGGTAGCAGGAGCATGCAGGCCGTGGATGTCGATCCCCTGAGAAGCAGATGTGGAGGAGGACAAGGGGTGCAGGGGATGCCTGTCAGCGAGAAAGGGAAAGCAGGCCAGGCAGAGGGCCTGCCGCCCAGCGGGGAGCTCCCCAGCAGGCCCCTACTGTAGCTCACTGCATTGGTGGCCCTGCTCAGAAACTGAACCAAGAGCGTGACTGGCTCAGAGTCAGGCTCAGGCTAACCTTGCAAGTGCTCTGTAGGCACAGCCGCTCCCAGCAGTGGAGGAGTGTCTGTCCTTGTGGGAGGCCTGAGCAGCACCTCTTGGGGTTTGCCACCTCAAGCAAAAATTTTAGAGATCTATTCCAAGAGAGACGGAAAACTACTGAATAGCTGCACTCACACACGGTGCCTGCCTGCCTGCACAGTTACAGGCAGGCTTAATAATACTAATTCATATGACAAATACTTGAGTGGGTGCCATGAGCCAGGTGCTGAGGAGGTGCATGGGACCCATGAGTAGGCAAAAAGAAGGAGTGCGGTGGTGGAAAGTATAGTCCAGAAAGAGACATATGTGATGATAGGACAAAAATGGAAATTGGCAGGGTGTTGGACCCCCGGAATGGCCCATGGGCCGACACAGCAAGGGCAACTCCAGAGGATGCACTAGAAATGCCAGCCTGCTCCAGACCTACTGAACTCCAGGGAACTAGGAATGCTAAACCAGAGGCTTCATCCTTCATTTTAAAACTCTTTAAATATGGTGAGGGCAGAGTAGACAGCTACAGTATTAAAAGAGCAGTTGACAGAGACCACATTGAAAATGGGGGAGACCAAATAAACTACAAAGGAAGCGGGGGAGCCAAGATCTGGGGTAGGAGACGCTCCCTGGCAGAAGGCACAGCAGGGCCAAGGCTCCAGGGCCAAGTGTGCTCAGAGATGGCTGCTTTGGCCAGAGCAGGTGAGGACGAGGAACTAAGAGACGAGATTGAAGAGGGTGGGGAGGGTTGGCACAGAAGGACCTTTGGGCCACAGCAGGGATTGTGGCTTTTCCTGTGGTACAAAGAGCAGGTAGATGACATGACGTTTCAAAAGGGATGTACTGCAAACATACCCCGTAACAACACAAACAACCTGCTAAGGATCTGTACTGGATAGGCTGGTTTGTACAGATCTTGGGAGTCTAAGGTTTTGCTCAACTACAAGAGGTCTCTAGAAAGCACTTACTGAAACAAAAAGCACCAAGGACAGACTGTTAAGGGGCCTGGGGAGAAGCAAGAAAAGCTTTTAGGGGAGGGGAATAAGGAAGGCCTAAAATAATACAATAAACACTGAGAGTTCAGACCTGATTGCAGGATGGGGAAGGGGCTTGCTTGGAAAAGTCAATGGAAAGAAGAGTGTGAATAACTGAGGTGTGAAGGCTGAGAACACTTTTTTGGGAGGGAGATAAAGGGAACACCTTTTGTCTGTTAAATGTCTGTTGTGGCCTTTGTCTAGACATGCCCCAAGGCTCACGCAGTCACAGGTGGGCTTTCTCAGAGGTGGCTGGGACTGAGGCAGGTGCTGCCCACCCTTAGTAGTCTGGGTAAGATAAATGGTCAAGAGGACGCTGTCAGGAACCCTGGCTTGCTTTTGCTATCCTCTACATACAGCAATCTATTTTTCCCACGATGCCCTCTGCCACGTGCCACTCCGCCTTGGAGCCAGCCAACTGTAGACTGAAATCTCCATGAACTGTGACCTAAGAAAATTTTTTCTCCTTTAACTTTGGATGTCAGTTGTTTTTTGTCTCAGCAACAAAAAAGTAGGACAAGCGATCAGCCAGATGCACAGGGGTTAAGGGGTCAGGAAAAGGTCTGCTGGAGACACAGATTCAGGAGTCCTGACCAGCCTTCTACTCTAAAGATGCAGGAGCGGCTAATGTAGTGAACAGTCTCTGTGCTTGTCAGCTGTGGGCTGCACCATACACTTGGTCATATGACACCATCTGCATGGGGTCACAGTGATGCAAACCCAATGTCTCCAAGGTTAGGCTCTGACATTGCGGGTGCATATAATAGTTAATAAACTTTGACTTTTTTCAATCCTTGAAGGTAAAAGAGCTCAGTAAAACAACAAAACAGAAAAGCCTTGGAAATGAAACAAAAATGCTCATTAAACACTATAAATCATTAGCTGGGCGTGGTGGCGCATGCCTATAATCCCAGCACTCAGGAGGCTGAGGCAGGAGGATTATTATGAGTTCGAGACCAGCCTGAGGTACAAAGTGAGTTTAAGGCCAGCCTGAACTGCACAGTGAAACCCTGTCTCAAAAAGACAAAATAAATAAATAAACACTATAAATTGTTAATTTTCACTGGAGAATGGACAATATTTTTTGTTAACCCCCTTCAGAAAAAGTTCTACTGAACAAAGAAGACATGTTAATTTAAACCTATCACAACTGAGTGCGGTGCAGCTTTATGCAGCAGAGCATAGCAATTAAGTTAGTGAGTGAATCACGGCCAATGTTGTCATCTCCTTTAATCTGTGGCCTATAACTCCGCCATTTTGTATATGATGACACTGAAGTTTATAGGCTAAACTCACACTGTAACTCCTGGGGCAGAGATCTAACACCACATCAAAGACAGCTACCCGCATAATCCAAGAAGCACAAGTCAAAATGAAATCTGAAGAAGCAAGTGATCTATATTTTCAGGTAAAAAAGATGAGTTTCTTTTCGAAAGCTGAAATACCATTAAGTATTCAACTTTCTACAGTCAATAGGCTCTTTGCAAAATGGTTAATGGTTGCTGAAATCAATCTCTCCCCCCTCCATAATTTAATCCCCAGTCAGGACTTAATGATCTTCATCATAAATCTGCTCTGTGGACAAGCTGATACTGATGACTGAATCAAAAATGACAATTGACAGAGTGCTAATTACTTGTACTTTTAGGTTTATCTATAGTGATGCACGCATACAATAATATAATGCACTGTCAATGATTTATTAAGTATTTATTTCATATAAATTATATAATTCATTTTTATTTTTAAACAGTCTATATCAGAAATACTTCTGGAAATATTTTTTTCTTTTGGTAAGACATACAAGTTCAGCAGAATGACACCAACTTCATGCTCTCCCAGCTAAAATCCCCCCAGTTACATACTTAAACACATCCTTCACATTTTCCTAAAAGTTCACAAGGACCCTGCTCAATACAATAGCATAAATGTTTCCACAGGGCCGTAACTTAATCTGCAGAACATTAGGCAGACACAACACAGACACCTTTGTGAGCCTTAAATTCATTTGTCACACCATTTGCACCACAGTGGTCAAAATCAAATTTAAAAATAAGGCACAACAGGATGCAGCAGGGAGTCAGGCCTGTGTATTGAGGTCGCACATCAGAGACACAGAACACACACCAAACGACAGAGAAGGAACAATCTGCTTACAGAGCTTGAGTTTTTACTGTTCAGAGCATATTCAATTGATTATCAAACTGCTCAGAAGTTAGTAAGCTTCTGAAATAACAAAACTTCTATGTATAAAACATTGGATTTTAAAAGTTATAAGACAAGTTTAGTCTCATGAATGAAAAACATGACAAGAACAGTTGAGGGCTTAGCACAAATCAGTATACCTCAAACAGTGGGAAAAGTAAACACAACTTTGGTATGGACCATGAGTTCACATTCCAAAAACATTTATCAGGTTTTTTTTGTTTTTGCTTTTGTTTTTGTTGTTCTGTTTTCAATCTACCTCTACCAAAGGACACAAGAATTTAACTCTCGTATCACTAACTCAATATTGAAGTAATATCATCAATTTTTAAAAATCAACTTTGTTTCTAAACTCGATGAAAGCCAGTTAGACTATGCACAGTCTAAAACTGAAAGCATCTTCTATAGCCCAGACCTCAATTTCAGCTCTTATTACAGGGGTGGTAAAGAAATAGAAACAGCAAAATTAAATGTTGGGTCCAACCATTAGAAAATAAATGAATTTATGTTCAAATTCAAGTGTCTCTTGGCTAAACGGAATTATGTCCAGTGACTTAGATCCTGTAACTTGTTCCAAGTAGTACAGAAGCTAACTAGATTTACAGCTGGACCCTGTTTCTAAAGGCTGCTGTCACCCATTATCCCAGCAGTGAGACTTCATTAGCAAGAGATCCTGTGAGCCAAATCGTGAGGCTGACTTAAAGCATCTGTCCCTGCTGCCTGTGTAACTCACTGCATGGTGGCCAAGAGTGTTCTGCGCTATCCGAACCTTATTTTCTGGGCAAACTATCCCAATGACTTTAAACACCAAACTCAAAAATTCTGCCTTATAGGCTTAATAAAAATTGTTAAAAACCACGAAGAGTGAAGAAATCATCTGAAATGAAGACTGGGAATGTATTCCCCATTCACTGTCCCTGCCACAGTTCGAGACAGAGAAATAATTAGGAGGCTTACCCAGTAGCGCTAGCAATCTAAGTTTAGTATGTTTTAATACTTGTACGATATGTGGAAATGGTAGAGGGTCAGGAAATTTGTCTCTGGGGCAGAGAAAAGCCCAAATGTATACAGCTGTAATGTTCCTTTAAAAACTACAAGTTCTGTGACCTCAGATCATACCTTGAAGTGAGGAAAAACAGAGCTAGAATTTCAAAACCACTGGAAAAGAGTTAATCACAAAAACTGTGGCTGATCTTATGCACCAGGAGCAGTGTTGCACCAGGAGCAATGTTCCGACCTATCTATCATTCCCATGTGGGTTTATGTCATTTACCTACAGTCAGAATCATTATCTATGCAGCAGCAAGAACTGCTGATTCGCTTCAGACAAGGAGGCTCTGGTCTGTGTCAAGCTAAATGACAATGACACAATGTGGATGGCTTGTTTTGGCTCACTGCAGCATTTACATCTGCAACACTCCTCTCCCCTCTTGGACTCTTGGGGTTCAACTGCTCCTCTTAAACTATACTGCTTTTACAATTTGGCTCCAAATTCATAAAGAAAGCATCAATCAAGGATTTATTCAGTGAACTGAGTTACTATAGCTGTTTTTAATGTTTAAATGGAGATATCACATTTAAAAATAACCTGCATCCCATTTATTAGGTACTTTAGCTCAAATCAGTCTTGATTTCCAAGACTGCCAAACCATTGCCTAAAGTGATCTAACATACAGACTAACTCCTTCCTCAGGAGGAAATGCATCTGCCTGTGCTCATGTTTATGAACAGTCTAAGACAAGGCCCAATGTTACCAACACCCCAGGAAATGTCTGTCTTGTATACAGTTAACACTGCTAAATCAGCAAGGAAATCCAGGAGTCAAACACAGCATCTGTTACTGTCATGTTTCTCAAAGTATACTGAAAGTAAATTAGTAAGAATTTCATTCTTAAAAAAATGCATTCCTCTTTGGATCAGAAATTAGTTTTTACTAAAGGAGTTTGTGGTAGTTTTTAATATGCCATGTGCAGATCTGAAAGAGCATTTTACAAAATTACTTGCTCTTCTCCATCTCTGCTATACCCTCACTAACATCTCCTACTTGCACACCGCTCCACAGAGCAGATCCCAGAACACATCCTTGGCAGTGCTGCATCTGGAGACTTCATTACCTTCACAATCTATGAGAGACCAGTTCATCTCTCAGACTTAACAAAACTCAGTGTCAGATCCATTTTGTGAGTTCTGCTATTAAACTCACAAAAATGAACTTATGAGCAGAGAGGAATACACCAATTTATCACACTGCACCATTTTCATCTCTCCAGCAAAAATGTTTAAAAAAACTATAAATCAGGTCACCTGAGCAAAATGATCACTACACAAGAGCTGCTGATGTCAAACACACTAAATAAAAGTTTTACTTGTCCAAATGGAAAAGTGTACAAGTGCCATATAAAACAACTTTGACATATTGAAAACTAGTGATTCCAGTGGTCACTTAAGATTCTCTATGCAACATAGTCTGATAACATTTACAGAGCTATCTTCTTTGTATAGCTACTTGTCACTTAACAGGGACATGGCCTGAGAAATGCAGTGTTAGCTGATTTCAGCACCTGGGAACACAGCAGCATATAGTTACACAAACCAAGACAGCCATGATGTCACTAGATAGAATCTATGAGACCACAATTTTACACACCCACTGTTGATGAAAATGCTATTATGCAGCACATTATTTGCTACTGGTAACTAAAACTGCTGTGGAAAACTTCTTTACTTGAGGAATTCATTTACTTCTGAGCAGGTTCTCAATCTCAGCATGCTGACATTGGGGGTGGATAACTTTGTATTACAGAAGCCTGTCTAGTGCATTGTAGGATGTCAAGCACCTCCCCTGGCCTCTGCCTCCTGTCAATAGTCCCCCTAGCTGGGACAACCACACTTCCCCAGGTGTTGCTTAGATGTAAGCAAATTATCCCCAGCTAGGAACTATTGCTCCTTAGACTAAATTAAAGTTTAGACACCATGACTCTGCTTCCCTGGAGAACATCCCTTCTCCAGGCCTCATGTGACATATGAGGAAATACCCAATGATTAGGCTGCCACAGAGATTTCTCCCAATTCCGTGTGATCAGAAACATGATGAACTATGAATGCTGCACTGCACAAAGAGAATCAGACAATTTTATACTCATTATATGAGTTAGAATTATCTAATGATGCTTAATTGACAAATACTCTCACAATTAGAAATAAGCTAACTGTATAACTTGTTAAGGGGCATAAGAATTGAGGCAGTTCAAGACTAAAAAACAACAATCAAAGGCTCAGACCACAGCCTACTCCCTGATTAATCTGCTCTACAAAATTCGCAAATCAACAATCTCAAGTCCTGCATAAAACTGCTTGTCAGTATTGTAGCTGCATCATTTTCTTCAAATGATCAAAAAGAAACCCCTCATGGGTCATGATGAAGTATCTTGGCATGTGTCCAGAAGTACATTATCTAATTTTAAAGTGGTTTCTTCAATATCCACATTTTCAGTTTTGTCAAAATTGTCAACTCCAGGTATATCGCTCTCCTTGTTTTGTTCTTTTCTTACTGTCTTTAAGCATTTGTCAAGTCTCTTGATGAACAAGTCCACATCCTGTGTCTTCATGCCAATGGCTGCTGCAGCGTTGAGGTAAGCACAGGGGTAGTCATTCGTATGGGACATAAAGCCTCTGAAAATGTGGCCACTCACAGTTTGCACAAACCCAAGAGGCACAGCCCTAAAAGGGAGATTTATCAACTTAATATGTCTGGTTATATTAATAGAATGTCATCCATAAATAAAAGATATCTATTATTAAGCCATACACCCACTTATTAAGAAGTTTAAAAACAGCCATAAATGGCTCTACACACAGACTATATCAGCCTTAAAATGAGGTTATAGAATATGCTGTTTTACATGAAAAAGTATACTGCCTAGTGATTACCATTTATTTATTTTCTATGAGAAAGGAACAAGCTCTAGGAATGTCAAACACTTTCACATCTTAAAAGCAACAAAAAGAAAATATCTGGTTTTGTGCCATAGCTCAAAATCCAGACCTCACATATGTGCATGTACATTTCCTACCAGACCTTGTGGCATATTTAGATATAAGCAGATTCTAACCTTTTACTTCCTTTCTTTAAAGAAGTCAAGTAAGATCAACCTAAACATAGTGGTAACACTAAGAGCAAAATCAAATCAACCATTTGGGAAATGTCAAAACTATATTGCATAGAGAGTTCATCAAGTTAAAAGCTAGTTGATCTAAGATTTTTCTTCTTTTGAAAAGCTGTCCTTTGAGCTGAAGTTTCTATCATGGTAGAGTGAGATCCTTTACAGAAGAATGTAAAGAAAAAGATTCCACTCTTCTCTAAACTCATCAAATACACAATGTAAAGTAACACTGATTTTCATACCAAGAATATATTGAGGAAAAAGTATATTTCTAAAGCTATAGTTAAGAATTACAGAGACTGGGTGAGGTGGTGTGTGCCTATAATCCCAGCTCTTGGGAGGCTGAAGGCAGGCAGATCCCTATGAGTCTGACCTACATAGTGAAACCCTATAGAGACCTGTAAACCCTTACAGAAAAATACAAAAAAAAAAAAAATTATAGAACTCTGTTATAGTTCGGCATGCAGCATTTTCTCAGCAACACTCCACTTGAATCTGGTAAGGAAGACAGCGTATTTCTAATACCATCACATCACATCCCTAAGGGTCATCTAACAAAGGACACAGGGACAAAAACCTGTACAAAGAGATAGTGAAACTCTGTTTCTACATATCTATTAACACAAACAAGATTCTCATCTTTCTGAGACTATTTCAGCTATAGCAAGACAGACAATAGCCTCATAGATTCTCTACCTCTTCATTCTTTGATGCCACAATGAGATGTAAGATACATGGGAGACACTTGTTGAGGAAAGGCACCATATGAGAGTTAACTTGGAAAATCCAGAAACACTTTTAAACATACTCACCTGGCACCAGAAACCTGTCTGGTAAAAAGCATTGAGCCAAGCTGAGTGACAGCTTTGTTATGGTGTGCATCTAGTGTCTTAAGTGTCATAGCTGAAAAAAAAAAAAGTAGCCCAAAAGAAGTTTCAGTTTATTGCCACAAAAATCACTTAAACAAACTGACGAGAAAATTACTATACTTCTCATTGTCAAGTGTCATAATATCACTTTAATGTACTTAATTATAGCAAGGACTTTATATATATATATTCACTATTGGGAACAAAATTCCTTGTCAGCCTCCCAGAGACCAAATTTTTCCAGCTAAACAGATCAAACAATGGCACGATCAGCATGGCCGTACATATGAATTCAATCACAGAACTGATACTCTACCCACTATTACCTTCCACAACCAGCAAAGGGCTGGGGTCATTTTTATTAGAGGTTAAGAGTCCAAATAGTTTACCCTTTCTGGAAAAGATGTTACAAGTGATCCATTTTCCTCAGATGTATGAAAAATATTACACTATACATATTTGCAAATTAAAAGGGATTATGAAGCTTTTAAGTTAAATGTATTAAAATCAATATTCACATTATCATTTTCAAGTAGTCCTTGCACCACAGAACAGAAATATATACAAAGAAATGAAATTATAATAAATACCAACACACAGAGGCTAAAGAAAATAAATAACATTTAAAACAATGTAGAAAAAGCTTCAATTTCTGGTATGTTGGTGCTTTATTAACTAGTAGAAGTTCTAATTCCTGTGTTGTTAGTAGAGACCAAGATATTTTCATTAGAAGAAATAATTAATTAATTGATTCTGATTTTTTTACTGGATCGGACATCTTAGAAATAATTTCTAAAGGCTAAATTTGTTCAATTTACTTATTAATATTGAAATGAATTTACAAATATTATTATTCAAAAAGTTTCCTCTTTTCCTACAAACATCAGCTTTCTCCTAAGGACAGATCAGAAATATTGATTTTCTTTTTTTTAGGTTAAAAATTACCTAATGATATGGGATTGTGAGGGGTCTGCAACAGTCTTTCATAGTACACTTCCGACAACTTCTTTAGTTGGTTAGACAAATATGAAAACATTTCCTGCAATACAAAATGTCACATTTGAAACAAATCAAACAGACATTGCAACTTATCAGAATAATACAAAATCTGGCTGGTAGGAAGCCTATACCATAGACTGTCTCATCCATGTGCCCTCCTGGCCGCAACTATCAGAAACCACAGGACTGAGGTTAAGTCACAAGAGCAGCCCATCCTTCGCTTTGGGCCTATAGTGTATCCATCACAAATCCATTTTCTTCTCTGAAGCTCCAGAGCTACCACTCCAGTCTAAGCAGCCATCGACTCTCTCCTGAACAGAGCAGTAGATTTTAAATCATTTATCTGCACATTCCTCTGAGCCTCTACCATCTATGCTACACAGAGAGGCCAGAATGGTTTTTCAAAAACATAAATTCAAGAGCCTCATGCTTGTCCTCTGAGGACTTTCTCCAATAACATTCTTCAACTCTATGGCCCCATTCAATGTAACCCCGTCAAATACCTGTGGAGTCCTTCCTTCACTCCAGCCACCAGCCACATCAGTCTTCTCTCCAGCAGCTCTGGTGTCTGCCCCTCTGCACTTACTTTCCCTGGATTTCTAACACCATCCCACAGCCCCTGCTGTCACACATGAAGGAGGTCTTCCTTTGTTATTTCCCCACTGGCACAGCTTTATAACTCTACCCACTGCAATACCCAATATCCCCCCCAAAAAAACCATCACCTAGTTTGGGTTTTTCACATTTCCATAATCGGAAACTGTCTCATTTGTTTGCTTAAATGCATGTTGCCTATCTTTTAACTACTAGAATGGAAAACCTTGTTGAAGACAGGAGCTCTGTCTTTACTACAGTTTTGGAACATCAAGAAAAACGTGTTACATGTTGACATACAAGTTACACATTAGGTGGTTATTTTAAAATAAATTTCCTCTTTTCTCCCAGCACTTGGGATCAAATCCGGGTTCTTGTATACAGTAGCAAGAACTCTACCACTAAGCTACGTAGCAGCCCAAAATATACTGCCTTTAAATCACACAAAGGGAAAATTAACAATTCCCTTAATACATCAATTAAAACTAACAATTGTCCTACTCTGAAAAGTAATCTATATTCAATAAGAAATAATATAACAAGTGTTTTAGAAGTATAAAAATGCCCTATGTAAATAAGTAGCAGTTCAATAAAGTTACAAACAAATGTTAAGTTGGGAGTTATAGGAGCTAAAATTTTACTTTCTTCTCCCCAGAGGCCTTTAAATAAGTGTTACAATGAAACCTCCTGAAGGACATCTGCAGCAGAATGAATCCATTTGCATTAACTTCCTCCTGTATCCCCAAAACACAGAAATTCTAAGGATAAACCAAACAGTCCAGAGCAGACAGAGCCTGTAGGTAGACAACAGGAAATGACACTTCACCACCTTCAAGAGCCACAAAAGCAATTTCTATTTTGCTCTACAAAGGTTTGAGGCTCTCTGATACCACACAGGATTCTGGTAGCTTTTTCCCACAAAAAAACACAGCTAACTCAACTCCATTTTTGTTCCAATTCAGTAAATATTAACATAAGGGCAATTCCTTCCAGGTTTATGAATTATTAGTAAGTCTACTTATCACAAACACTGTTTTCAATACAGTACAGTATATATTTTATATTCTCACATTTTTTGCCAAATAGTCTTAAATTTTAGGGATATTTTACAAGATTAATTTTCAATACATTAGAATACTTGGCCCCTTGGGCTGGCCAAATAGCTCAGAGGATTAAAGTGTCTGTAAGCAGGTGTAAGGGCCTGGGGTTCGATACCAGGGCCTGATCTCTGGGCCTGCCAAACTGCTCCACCCCCAGGGCACGCTGAGACTCGGCATGGTGGTGAGCACCTGTAATCCCAGCACTTGGGAGGCTGTAAACAGGTGGATTATTATGAGTCTGATCTAGTGGTGAGACCCTAATCACTCTGTAGACCTTTCCGTAAAATACAAAAAATAAAAATAAATAAATAATAATAGACCCTTTTCTATTTCAAATGATTTTTTCTTTTTAATGCATTTGGTACAAGGTCTCACTATGCAAGTTAACATCCAAACTGCCATACTTAAGCCATGCAACCAGGAATATTATATGCAATAAGACTTTTTATTTTGTTATTAAAAAAGTATAGATAAATAAAGGAAGCAGATATCATGTTCAGAAATGGAAACAATAAGCTCTTACAAGAATTCTTTCTTAGATATGTCAAGATTTCCTGGCTCCTGCTTAAGTTAGTATTCCAGTTTTCCAATCGTCTAATACTGCTTCAGAAGGTAAATTGTAAAAAAAATGGTATAAAAAATAAACATTTTTATAGCAATCAGAGTAATTCAAAATGTTTTAGTACCATACTAGTGTTAATAAAGGACAGAATTGCTGTTTTATTTATGCATTTTCAACTACTACAGCATACTAGGTTACTAATTTAAATGGTCTGTTTTTAAAATCAGCTATATATTTTCATTCAGATATCAAATACTGATTTTTCCTCCTACACATTATTCATTAAAATCTTATTCTCTGTCTATGCAATTCTACCTTATCCTCAAATCCATCAACCTCTTATTAGCAAAAACAATGTGATAGCCACAAAAAGCTTTTTTAGACTCCTACATCTTCCCCTAGTAAAAAACCAAAAAAACAAAAATCTTGCCTGACCTTCATTTATCCCTGAGCACATATTAATGAAGCAGTTTTCTCCAGCTTATATATTTCAATGGTGAAGACCAATTTAAAATAGCATTCTATCGTTCTATCGAGTTTGGCTGCCGCATTAAGCACCAATGTTGTCACAATTTAGAAAAAGAAGAACTTGATGAGTACTTAATTTGCACTTAATTAAGTTAGCTATTTCTGAAAGAAGAGGAAATGTTTGCTTAGTAACACCTCTGAGGGTTCTTTTAAATTTACTGATATATATATAAGGTTATCAAAAAGCTGAATTTGCCCAATGTTAAATTCCTAATAGCTTTAACCAATTCTATCAATAATCACTTGTTAGTCATTAACTTGTTAGTGATTATTAACTTGTTAGATATTGAACTGTAGCTATATTAGGATGGACATCTTTAGACTAAAACAGTAAGATAACTAAATTTCATATATCACTAGTACAGGAGTAATTTTAAAATATTTTTAAAATTAAGTTCACTAAAAATAAAATAATAAAATTAAGTTCACATTCACCAGCAAATATGTCTAGCATCACTACTCTGTGAAGGATTATGATAAGAAAATCAATATGCAAAGAAGCCTTAAATATCTCAAAGTAAAATATCCTAAATCCTGTCATTCTTTTTTAAATGAAGGGTAGTAAATGAAAAAAAAGGAAAAATTTCATATTCCCAATCCCAAGGTCCTCAGTGCTCTCCAACTGGTAGCACTATACTTTAAAAACAACTATTTTTAGACTGCACTACTATCCTACACTAATACTTAGCTAAGCAGTTTTTTTTACCTGATACATTAAAGGTACTATAGAACTTGCGCTATTTTTTGCTACAGTTAAATCTATAACTGACATTTATTATAAAATACTTCAGCAAAGGAAAAAATTTATAAGCAGGCCAAGCAAATGTATATAGAAAGATCTTACTTAAAAGAAATGAAATATTATTGATTTTCTATGTCCTCTATACTACATTTAACTTAATTTTAAAAGACTTTCACTAGAAACAAACTGAACTACATACCTGAATGCTAATGTCAGCTACATTTCTAAAATATAAAACTTTACACCATGATTCAAGATGTTAATGAAAAGTTGAATCATACAAAGCATTATCTTTCACAGGGCCTTTTCCAAGTTGATTTGCAATTGTGAAACCTAACCTCTATACTATCCTTCCTCAAAATTCAAAAGCTGCATAACTCACTAAATTGTAATCATGTCTTTTGAAACATAATGTTTCATGTTACAGAATAAGATGAAAACAGTGCTTCAACATTACTATAAATATCTCATAAAGTAGTTATTCAAGAAAACACAATTCTTTAATGAAAATGTGAGTGGACGACACCATATGTACGTATGCACACACATCCATATTTGAGAAAAACCAGACTGAGTGCAACACACTGCTGTCCATGACTGACCAACAAACGAGATCTGTAGAGATTGAGCAGGCTGTTCTCAGGCAAAGAACAAGCTCATGCTGCTGAGGTTCCACAGCCAGGCCTAGAATCTGAGGATTTTAAGAGCCTCCACTAACGATCACTGCAAATCGACCAATTTAACTCTGTTACAAACACTGAGTTGTGTTTGTAACGCTCCTGATTTTCTAGAACTCAGTTTGCCTTCCAAGCTTCAGCTCATCAGTTCTAGCTGCTTCTGCCATTTTCCCTTCTATACTTATTCAATTCAGCAGATATTTGCAACAAGAAATGATTACCTGCCAGCCCTGTTAAGCAAAGCACTCTGCTAAAAGGAAGAAGCAGAATAACAGTCCCTGGAAGCAAAATAGGATGAGGATAAACACATCTCTTTTCTTCAAAAAACTGTTACAAATAAGGTTTCATACATTGTAGCACCTTTTTTTAGAGGCCTCTTTGGTTAAACTCATGGTCATTCCTCACTCAGTGAAGCAGGTGCACTGATGAGGAAGAGGCTAAGGGCAAGAAGGCCCAACTCACAAAGTTTCACTCTCTGATCCCTTCACCTCTCATAAAGGAAGACTTGTGAAGGAATAGCTTCAAGCTGAGTTCTTGTCTGCTTCTACTGTGAAAAGATAAAGCCTTTTCTGAAGAGATAGCTAAATGAAATAACTTCTAAAAATATCACTGCGGTGAATATGGGCAGAGAATAAAAAAGAAATCCTAAGTTTCCTCTAGCATTCCTTTTTTTAGTACACATAACACCAATAATATAAAAAGGAGCTCTCTGTGACGGTATATAAATAGCTCTGGCTAGAGCAAAATAGCTTTGCCTCAGCCTATCCAGAACTGAACCAATACACTCTCACGATTAAATTTTCCCAGCTCAAAAGCAAGTCCCTTTAAACAAAACAGGCTTTATTTCTGCAAAAAACCCAATGAAGAAACAACAGTTATGCTACATACATGTAATTATGATTTATGAAAGACATTTTTCAACAGAGAGATCTCCTTACAACAGGGTTCTCAAATGAGAATTTTAATACTTTGAAAATTGTACCTATGATATTGTTTTGGGTAAATTCTCCATAGAGAATTTTAAATAAAACCTATTAGTTGAGTAGAGAGCCTCTGGGGTCTTAAATATCTCCGCTAGAAAGACTAGAAGGGTCACAGGTCCAATCATCATTTTACAGCTCACATGCTGAACACAGAGCGATTGATCTCACTGGATGAGAAGCTGTAGCAGTGACCAGACAGGGAGCACAGTGGCCTTCGCATGGCACTCACCTCAGCTCCACCAGCAGCCCTAGTACTGATTCATGCTCAGAACTCAGAGAACCACCTGCCTTCTCTTGAGCCAGTTTCATCCATAAAATGGGGATAATATCTATTTCATAAATTTTCTCTGAATACCACATGGAACAATGACTGTAAGGAAAGTAGCACAGTTCGTGGCATAAGACGTACATTCATAAAACTTGTTAGTTCCTCATGTACTTTAGTCCAAAACAAGTTTTCAGGATAAGAACAAAAACCAGGTGGAGCTGGAGACATAGTTCAGGGTTAAAGCATGTGCTCAGCATGCAAGCAGTCCTGGGCTCAACCCCTGGCACCAAAAAATAAAATTAATAATAACTAGCAGGACTCTTAAAGACATGTGCTAATACATGGTAGCTGTCTCTGTTACCTTTCTCTTGATGCTGAGACAAAACACCTGATACCCAATATTAAGGAAGGAAAGGTTTATTTATCTCAGTGCTCATTTCACTCGGCTGGCTCCAAGTCAGAGGGGCACATAGCAGCAGACAACAGCTCATGGCTGCAGAAAACAGCAAAGAGCAGAGGGGAGCAGCACCTGCAGCAGCTAACCAGCCTCTCTCCCTTTTTACATCTGTATGCAGATTAACTGCCCCAGGGCAAGTGTATCACTCACACTCATAATCCCAGCATTGGATCATGAATTACTCAGAAACAATGGAAGCTACCCCAATGACTGCATGAGACTTTTGGGGGACAATTAGACACAAATTATAACAGCTCTACCACGTGTATCTAGATCAAAGAAAAAGAACAAGGTTCTGGGTGTCACAAAGATGGTCACCCTTGACAGCTGAGAAGCAGCAACCTAATTCATGAACACCAACTGAACATGAAATCTCTGCTATCAGTGTATTTATGCAGTGATAATAAAGCGCAAAGTGATGGCTGCTCCTTAGTGTTGGTGCTTTCTGCCGCCCACAGCATGAACTGATGCCCCTCTGCTGTGTCACCCAGCTTGGGAACCAGCTAACTGTGGATGGAAACCTCTACAAACCATGAACTACATACACTAAGCCTTTCCTCCTTTAACTCATCTGCCAGCATGGGACTGCTGGCTCTTCACTAAAGTTAAAACAACAACAACAAATGTACATGTACCGGATCAATTCAGGACTGAGGCAGTCATGACACAGCAACTACAGACACTCCTGAAAGAGGACTTTTAGAACTACTTCAGGAAGCAGTAAGAATAGAGGGTAAGTATATTTCAAATGAAGGGACTATCTGAGGGGGATTCATGCACCATACGTTGATCATGCATCATATACAGTTATGTCAGAAGCGTGCTCTCTATGGAAGGGCTGGGAGGAAAACGTCCACTAGGAGGGTTAGAAAGAGGACTTAAAACTGTTTGTTTCTCTAAATAAATATCTGTTGAACGTGTAACAACAAAAAACCTGTATTATGTCCACCTGATATTATTTCTAGTAAAAATATCTTGGAAATCATTAAAAAACAAAAAAAACCCCACAAAGTCCTCATGAAGAGTGGAGCCGTGCTACCTACTGGATCCATTCAGCAGGTAAGCGACATATTTCTACAGGTCAGTGTCAACGCAGGCAGATGTCCATTCATATTAAGCAAAATGTGCACGTGCACAGACCACTAGAATCATCTACGAGCACCTGTTCTAAAGTCAAACCCTGCATGCCAAGAGACAAAAAATGAACAAGACACAACAGAAATTCTTAAGGTTGGGGAAAGATAACAGAACATGCCTAACAGCAAAATTCCAAATTCCTGAAGAAAAGTAGGCAGAAAGCAATATTCCTAGAAGTATAATACCTATTATATATAACAACTAATCACTCACTTCTTTCCACAAGTTTTCAATTATATCCATATAGGGATGTTCTACAAGAATACAGAATTTATACTAAAAGTCAACAACAAAATGCTGCTTTTTAATGTCCCAGAAAGATATTTATTCTGAGTAAAACAATACTTAACAATGTGTCCCAAGTACTCTATGTTAGTGCATTTATAAACATTTTAAGACTATCTACAATATACCCAGCAAAGGATGTTAAGAATAGAGGGACAGATAGTAAACTCCAAGTGGGTGCCAGATTAATCCTCAATGACCAAATTTCACTTAATGGCAATTTTTAAGAAGTGCACACTTAGACTAAGTAATGTGCTAATAACAAGATTAACTATGAAAGAGGCAACTATTTAAAAGATGTTTCACATTATTAACTAATGTTTCAATTCAAGAACAAAATATTAAATAGCATATATATTTAACATTATAAAATAACAATTTAGGAGTCCAGGGAGATAGTTCAGTGGCATAAGCACCTGTGTGGCAGGCACAAGGTCCTGAGTTTGATCCCAGGTACCCCAAGAAATAAAATTTAAAAAAAAAATAAAAACACAACATAAAATCTTTATAAAGTTTTACCTACATAATAAAGTACAAATTAAAAATGACTCTCTATAATGTGTATCTAAAATGTACCAATAATACAAACAAACAAGTCTTGCCACAAAAAAATGACAAACTTAAAACAGAGCAATGGTCTCACTGTCACAGGTAATGTTCTATTTATTTAGTTTAAAAATAAATCTTAAAGTCAGGTGTGCTGGCGCACCCCTGTAATACCAGCACACAGGAGGCAGAGGGAGGATTGTTATGAGTTTGAAACTAGCCTGGGATACGGAAGAGCTCAAGGCCAGCCTGAACTGCATAGCAAGACCCTGTCTCAAAAATACAACAACAACAACAACAAAAAAAGGTTTTAGCAAAACCTCTCAGTGTTCAATATAAAAAAGTAGCTGAGAAACAATACTGAAGAAAATACAAAAAAATAAAGAACAATTACATTTCCAAGCACTGATACAATGGACAGGTGTGCAGCCTGCTCCTGACGCTGACTTTTATCTCTGTCAGTATGACAACGCCACGGGATTGCACGTGCCCTCACGTGTCTGCTGCTCACAGGTACAAGTGACTCTGCACTCTGCTGTGGTGGCTCTAAAACTTGGGTGTGCACCCAAAACATCAGGGAAATTTGTTAAAAATGCAGATGGCTACATCCACTCCAGACCTACTGACTCTGAATCTACTCTACAGAAAGTCAGTTGTACACAGTAATTGAGAACAGGACCTCTGAAGATGGTCCAGTACTTTGTTCTCTAGCTTTGGTTCAAAGTCCCCTGCAGCACTCTCCAGTCATGCTAGTCACCAGTACTGGCTTCTGAGCCCTGTAGCAAGGGTAGTGAATGAATGCAAGAGGTGTGTGTTTGTCAGGGAGACTTTCAGGAGTGGAGTTCCAAGGTGAGTGTTCTCATATACTGTTTTTCCCTTCATAATTTTCATCAGATTTGTAATGATTTACTTAATAGCCAGATTTCCCCCAAATTCTATTTGGTAATTTAGCCACATGGTCCAGGCATAATATTCACTTGACTAAGTAAGTGAAGGAACAGCATCGATACTGCTAAAGAAATGTGGAGTCAGTTTATGAACTGGGGGAAGAGTCTGGACTTTGTCCGCTAGACAGCAGGAACTCAAAGCAGAATAACCTCAAACTGTACTATCAGAATATTAATCTGGCACTGCTCTACAATATGACAAACTAAGTAGACCACAACTAAGAATTGGAAGAGTTAGTAAACCACTAAACCCATCTAGAACTATGCTGTGCAGGCATACACAAGGGAGTGATGGCAAAGGGCAAAAACAAAATGTCAGAAATACTACAAAGGACCTGTCTTAATTACTCTTCTCTCATTGCTGGGACAAATACCCAATACCCAAAATGAAGGGAGGAAAGGTTTATTTAGCTCACAGTTACTGCGTGTTTCAGTCCATACTCAGCTGGCTCCAAGGCAGAATGGCATCTGGCAGAGAACATCAGTTCATGGCAGCAGAACAACAATGTAACAAAGAGCAATAGCTAAAGAAAGTCTGTCTCTCCGTCTGTTATATTACATTCAGGCTAGAAGAAGTACTCACACCCACAATCCCAGCAGTACTAAAACCCATAATCCCAGCCTTGGATCACACATAATCCCAGTGAATCATGAGTTAATCACAAACTCTAGAAATCCCTACCCCATGACTTCATGAGGCTCTGGGGGGACAACTAGACACAAACCATAACAGGACCTAGGGATATAGAGAAATCAAATGATCAATGTTAGAAGTCTAGTTTAAACAGAAAAGGTAGGGCTAGGGAGATAGCTCAGTGGAATAAGTGCTTGCCTGGCAAGCACAAGGTCCAGAGTTCAATCCCTAGTACCACCAAGAGGAAAAACAAAACAGAAAAGGTAGTCTATTGGTTCACCTAACAGCTCTATGAGGAGGTATGGCTAGATCCAGAGTTTAAAATACTCAGTTGTTTTCTAATATTCCCTAGTCTCAAGACGTCTCCCTTCACAGCTACAAATAAGGCACCTAGCAGTCCCCATACTCTACACTTTACTATGTTCAAAGCAAAAGGCTGTCTCTCAAGGATCTCTCAAACCTACCAGATAGACTTCCACATGCCTGTGAACCAGGCCAGCAATGCCACATGCTCACAGCTACAAAAGCAGCAAAGAGCTAGGGGTAGTGATGCTCATCTATAATCTTAGCACTCTGGGGGCCGAGATAGGAGGATCACGTGAATCTGAGACCACCCTGCGCTACATGGTGAATTCAAAGCCAGCTTCAACTACATAGCAAGACCCTGTCTCAAGAAAATAACAGCAGCAAAAAAAGAGACAGAAAGAGAAAGAGACAACTTTGTAATTGACAGACCCCCCAGGACAACCTGTAGCCACTAAGGATTCTGTACAGAGAATATTCTAAAATATAACTGTAGGCTGGGGAGATGGCTCAGTAGAGTTCAATCCCTCCTCTAGATATGAATAGAGCTAAGCCTTCAGTTATAGCTACACAGCTACAAGGCCAGAGTACTTATTTATACAAGAAAAAGGTAGTCTAGGATTAAGACAGACATTGAGAGGCCACATTACCTAGAAGCCCTACAATGTACTTCCTATTATCTCTCTGTCCCTCCATTTTCTGTGAAAATGAGGAAATAAAACCTCAAAGAGATGTTTTAAGGACTAAATGAACACATGACAATGTGTCTAGAAAAATGATTACCACATAGGTGGTGTGATATAGAAGCCCATAACTAGTCAGTGTGCTGTAGTGGCTGTCTCCATGTCCTGACTCCATTCACATTACTTTTTATGATCACTTTGACTTGGGAAAGAGCCAGAAGCTGCAGTGCCAGAGCCAGTGAATAAAGTGGCTGACGACACACCAAGATGTTTTAATAAGCCTGTGCCTGCTTTCGATGGCAGTTGGCAGCAGCATTTTCTAAACTTTTTATCAGCCCTGATAAAGATGCCCAAGAAAGTGGGCTTCCAGAACTGAATCAGAAAGTGGCATAAATGATTGCACAGGAGTGTTAGAAGCAAGAGGGAGTACTTTGAGGAGTATTAATAGCAACGTGTCCTTCACTAATTTTTTTAAAAATTTAAACATTCACTGTCAACCCTTGTAATGCTCAGTATTAAGAATATTTTGTATGTACATAAATGTATATGTTCTTACAAACTTCACTGACAAGCTATACTAAGAATGAGTTCACATAAACTTTTCTAACTAATGGTGAAATCTTAATCCTGCCCTCTTTGATCTATCAGTGCCATTGGCAATGTGGATCATCCTTTCGTCTACGGACTTCCTTAAGCATGACTCCTGTCTTTTCACCTTCTCTTACACAGCACAGCCATTAGGAACTCTTGTGGGCTTGATCTTTAAAATTAGAGACCTAGAATCTAACCAAATTTCTTATCACCACTACCACCATCCAGCTCCAAGCTAAAGCTCACTTTGAAAGCCTCAAGAGGTATCCCAACTGTTACCCTTGCCACCTTTATTCCCAAACCAGCAACCAGAACGACCCTTCAAAATATGACTACTCAGGTTACTTGACTTGAAACCCTTCAGTAGAATGGGGGTGTAGCTCAGTGGAACTTTGGTCAAGTTTACTGAGGTATAATTTGTACCTAGTAAAATTTCAGATGTCCTTTTGCAGGTTGTCAATGAATTTTCTATTCTGACACATGCATACAGCCATGAAATTACTTTGACTATTAAGGTAAAAAATATTAGGTCTGGCCAAATAGCTCAGCGGATTATTCCACTGTGAACCCTAAATAGCTCTGCTTAGACACAGTACAGTGCTGGGGTTCAATCCCCAGTGAGCCATGTCGGCCCCGCTCCCAGGGTGCACTGAGAGGACGACTGAGCCTGGGCGTGTAGGGCATGCCCGTAATCCCAGCTCTTGACAGGCTGAACATAGGCGGATCACTCCAAGCCTGATCTATGTAGTGAGACCCTGTCCTAAAAAAAAAAAAAAAAATTATTTCATCATCCCCTAACGTTCCCTCCCACATTCCTAGTTCCTGGCAACACTGATCTACCCTCTATCCTCTATTTTTTGCCTTCTCTGGAACAGTATATAAATGAAGCCATAATGCACAGTCTTCTGAGTCTGGCTTCGTTCTCATAAGGTATTTGAGAGTCATTATTTTGTTGCATATGTCAATAGTACATTTCTTTTTATTGCTGACTATGGATGTACTACAGCTTATTTATCTCCTCATCAAATGATAGATATCTGGGTTGTTTCCAGGATTAGGCCATTATGAACAGAATCACTATAAACACTCATGTATAGATTTTCATACAGACAGAAACTTTCATTTCTCTTGAGTAAACAGCTAGGGGTAGGGCGGCTGATTTACAAGACAAGAATATGTTTAACTTAATAAGAACTGTTAAACTGCACTTCAAAGTTTCAGAACCATTTTTCCTACCAACAAAACAAGATCTAAGTTTCACTCACTTGAGATCTTCACTAACATTTAGTATTGTCAAGTTTATTTTACATTAGCCATTCTAACAGGTAAGCAGTGTATCTCACTGTGGTTTCAATCTGCATCTCCCTTACAAACATTGAGTACTTTTTTCTATATCACATATACCTTGAGAATTGTCCTCATGAGGAAATAAACAACAACTTGCCTATGGACTGAACTAGGAGAAAAATAGCTGGGGTAGAACAGGGCACAAATTTTAAAACTTCTATTACATATCCCTCCTATGTCTATCAGAGGATATATACATTTTAAAATATGTAACATACTACTACTAAAAGGGCCTACAACTGCTAATAAGTGTTAATGTATTTTATTTACCTCTTCTCAGAGAAGAGGTAAATAAAACACATTAATCTGACCTGATACTTTTTGGAAGTGTCTTGAATTAAGCTAGTTTTCAGTGTTAGAGACAAAGACCCGTTTTCAAACATAAATATAACTTCTGTTCATTGTCAACATAATCAATGAGTTCAAATTCCAATGATACCAAGGTAGAAATCTATTATGTGAGTATGAGAAAGTAGCCAACTTCTGACCTGGTTCTTCTCCCTCTGACTGACCTCCCACACCTGCACAACTTACCTTTAGACTTCAAAAACTAAAGAGAAGACCCATCCATTTGTCTTTCAAGAACCGCTAACCTGGGACTGACAAGATAGCCCAGCAGACTAAAGCTCCTGCTTAGGCAAGCTTAGGTAAGTGCAAGGACTGTGATCCCTGGCATCACATGCCAGGCCAGTCCCACCAGCACTGCCAGCCCCACCCGCAGAGTGGGCTGAGCTGGCCACAAAGTCCAAGCGTAGTGGCACATACTTAAAATCTCAGCACTGGGCAGGGTGAAAACAGGAGGATCACTGAATCTGAGCTATGTAGTGAGACCCTGTAACAGGCAAATACATTTTTAAAAAGGATCCCCTAAAATGACAATTAGTCAAAAATCACCTACAGGTCAGGTATGGTATCACACACCTGTTAATCCCAGTACTCAGGAAGCTAACGCAGAAGGGTCACAAGCTTGAGCCCAGCCTGGGCAACAGAACAATTTAGTGAGACTCTATATCAAAACAAAAAATAAAAACAGCCTGAGAATATAGCTCAACATGAAGGCCCTATGTTTAATCTCCAGCA